>CM055967.1:35452500-35670000 GCA_029531755.1 Holothuria leucospilota | reverse complement strand
CCCCCTACCTCTCCACTCCCCAACAATAACCACAAGTGTTCATGCTTAAGGAGTTCAATTAAAGACCCTCACCATGATCCAGTTACAGCCCTTTAGTCCTATGGCTAATCAGCCCTTTGGTTTCTACAGCCCATTGGTTCTACAGTTGATATTTTGCAAAGGTATGCAATGTAGGACTAACAGGCTGTGGTACATTTGGGCTATGGTACCAATAACCTGTTTTCCTTATAGCCAATGAGCTATAGAACTAAAATACTAGAAAGTCACATGATGATCCATACAATACCACTCCAAAGATAAACCTTGCCCCTCTAAACCTGAAAGGTGGTCAAATGCCTACCACAAAGTAAAGTGACCTGCCCAGAAGTTGTTTCCTGGGTGTGAATGGTGCAGGAACCTGAAGGTATAGTAACTAGCCAGCCTGGCTGGAATGACTGGACTTCATGAATGGTACATCAAAGCATCTTCAGTTTTCTCCAAATGATTGCAAATAGCAGCTATGATCAAATATGTATAAAATTTGCAATTTCTTCACTAACAAGAACATCTGCATAATGACCTAATAATTTGCAAATCATTTCCAAATGATTCACATGGTACTAACTTTGTAAAACCTTCAAAATATCATTTCTATGTAATGCATGGCTTAAAACAACCAAAAACAAGATTCCATTGTCTAAATTCTTTATGCATTTTTCTTTTTGGTGTCCTAACAATTGGGTTTGGATAGCCCCTTGCCTTTAAATTTCAGATGCAGGTTTTAATGATGGATACAAGCAAGTTTCTTGCTAAACATACATTTTGCGGCTCCAAATCGAAAGGGGGGATGACCCCGACCCCTCCCCTTCCCCACTTTTATTTTTAGAGCTATAATTTTAGTTTAAAATGCTAATGATGGATTCATGCAAGTCACCCTCTAAATGTAAATTTTGTCCCACCACATATTAAGGGGGAAAGGGGGTTGAACCCATCCCATTTTTTTAGACAGTCCTGATTTTGGTAACAGATGCTAATGCATCCAAAATTTTGATCAAATCTGGTTTCTTTTGAAAGGCCAATTTTGATAGGAAAATCATAGACTGCCCTTGGATAAAAAATTCACCTTACTTTTACCTAGCCAGGAATTGAACCCCAAACCTCACAGATAATTGCTAAGTTTCATCACTAAAATACCACCACCTTTTATATCCACTTGGCCACATCACTGGTATAACATAAATATAAACATAGATTTTGTCCCTTCAAATCTAAGAACCTAGCCTTCTGAAACTTATTTGGTTCTCATTCTGCACTATGGCATTTTAAGGTGCTACTATGATTTTTGATACATACATTAATGGTTTACTGAATACCCTTGTGGCAAGTTAAACTTTACACCACACTGTCTTAAACTAAAAGTCAATAAACTAAATTACACTGGCATGTGCTGAAAGTGGTTGAGGTGGCCAAAGCCACCCAGATGAAATAACAAAGCAAGAAAAAGCAGGAGCAAAAGGCGAACAATTATGGCAATATGTAGCCAATCCAATCAAATGACGTACCATTCCTGTAACACTGTTAACACACTGTATAAACGAGAGCTTCATTGACTTGCACTGCACTCTAAGTGAATATCAACATATACATACTAACATGCAATTCACACATGTAGCCACCCCCAAACAAAAATTCTGGCTATGCCTGCAGTGGTACATGATTAACTTTCTTGTGTTTGTTCACAGGCAGCAATCACAAAGCTAAACACTGACAGTTGTCACTTTTGAAGAAAATGTAATTATCTACTGTGATGCAAAATGCCGGCTATGTGTAGAAACTGCATACTTACGATAATTTTGCAAAATAGCTGTTGCTTTGTCATAGAAGATTAAAGCTTTAATTCTGACATGGAAAAACTAGAAAAGGATCTTTTTTATGTTTTAAATAATCCATTTAAACTATTTCTGAGATGGAATACCATGATTTTTCACAAATTTAACAAAGATTTTAGAGCAAAAAAGTCGAAAAGACAGCTCTGTATTTCACTGAGATCAATATCACACATAAACCAATTAAACCTACACTTACAAATCTTTGCTACTGCTAGACTATATGAAAATGCCTGTTTGAATGTAAAACCTCTGGGATTTGCTAAAGAAAATATATTTTTATCAGATACAATATCACCTCAAAAAAGAACAATTACTAGAAATGATCTTAATGAATACATGTCAACAATGAATTTCATTATGGTATCCCAACTAACATACAATGCTTTGGAACAGTGGTTCTCAACCTTGAACTAGGCATTTCTGAGGTGGAGGGAGAGAAAAGAGGGGAGGGGGAAAGGGTTACGGCAGGAAATTGGAAGCAATTGATGGATGTATATAAACTGTAAGAATATTCAAAAGTTAATGCTTTTGAGTCCCCCTCAAGGGTATGCTTAGACCACTGCTCTTTTTTCATCACAAACAAAATCCTCTGTGTCAATGTCTGTGATACCATATATTTTGTAAACCTTTAGATGTCAGTCCAGGCCCACTAAAACATTTGTCCCCCAAAGCCGTGCTGAAAATCATCTTTAGTGTCATGAATGCAGTATATACAACCTTGTCCTTGATTAGCTCAAGCCATATTCGAGACTCTGATGGAGCAATGTATACAACATTCACACACTTGGCCAAGTTATGTTACAAGCTGAACTAGGTTTGAGCTTCTCTCCATTGTCAAATAAAAACATCTGACACACCTCTCTTACCAAACAGCTAGCATGTTTGAAAGTTATTACGGGATGTACCTATCTGCAAATTCTCTTGGTTGAAGGGTAAAGATTGGGGTTGGGAATTCTACATAAACCATCAGCCAGGGAGAAATAATCAAACACGGTTGAGAACCACTGCAATGGAATCATGGGCACAGGAAGCAGGACAGGGGCTTGAACTCTGACCCCAATCAAAAATGAGGGGTAAAAGTATGCCTCTGCCCCTTCACTATTCCATGATGAAACCCCTAATTTGTTCCCTGTATAAAATGTCAAAAGTTCTTAGCAAGTTTTCTTAAAGTTGCACAATATGTCACACCAAAATGCACCACAGGACCCTCAAATATTAAAAACTTCCCCAGAGGTGTGTCCTCTGCCCTCCCTTAGATCCCTCCTAAAGGGTGGTGGTCCAAAATATTGTTCATCGCCTCCCCCCTCCCAGCTGAAAACAGCTTCTTATGCCTATGCCTAGAATAACAGAACCTAATAAGGTTTTCAATCACACTAAATTGCTTTAAATAATGTTAAGTACACATTTTGCTTCTAGCACACACACACACACTGTAATATAAATATGAATGCAAACACCATTGAAGGAAGTTACAAAAACATAACTTATTTCAACTAAACTTGCACAAAAACTGAAAACTGACATACTCTGCATTTCCATAAGCTGAAAAGTATCCAAACTTTGGTTTGTCTTTACTCTTTCTTACAAGTTGTTCGATTCTAAATATAGAGCACTTTGGTTGCATAATATTATTGTTTCCACAATCAGTACTGTGACAACTGGTGTATATAAAGCTGCATACATCTTGAATACATGATTAACAATGCAGCATCTCATTGCAGCTGAATTTATTACTATAAGACAAAATACATAAGAACCCACAAAACTATAAAAGTTCATAAATAGTACATTTCTTGATATGAAGGCATAAAATTATTGATATTGATGTACAACAATATTTCTTGTTTTGCTTTAATAAACTCTGTATACCATCAACATGTGCCATCATCATTATTGTCACAGCAGTCGCAACACACACTATGATGACTATGGTATTACAGTAAAGAAAGAAACAATGATATGACTTACAAATATAAGGCACCTCTGTCAGGTGAATCCGATCAAAGGTGCAGCACAGATACCGAATCTAGAGCAACCTGTTCCAAAAATATCTACTTTGTGCTACAGCTGAAGCTAAACTTTATTTAAATGACAGGCTACCTCACAAGTCCCCACTTGAACATATGCGAGGAGGCAAGAAATTAAGAAAAAGCACCCTACCCATGAGAGAACACAAGGTAATGACCAGATGAAAAACCACACCAGCAATTGATGGTTTGTGACTCCTTCACCACGTGTTCACCCCAAAAGTCATTTACATTTTACATTATATTGAAAGTTAAGATATACTTACAGAAACCTGGTTATACACGGGGATATATAAAGAAAACAGGAAATAATACGAATTAAGAGTCGTCGTTTTGTTTTAGGACACTTAAGTTAGTGCAAAATATCAAAATAATAGCATGGACATGTCATTACATGACTTCCCACTTGAAGTTAAACAAATCAACCAACATGTGTTCACAAAAATTAAGATTTTCCACGAGTTTGAATACATCTCATTCTTTCCAGCTAAGTTTTCTTTTGGTCTACCAAAGCAATCACACCACGAAAACTTAAACAAAATTAAAAATGCAATTCAGCAAAAGTTCCTTGTCCCATAACACAAAGTTGCTTTTGCGAATAAACATCAAAAATAAAGAATATGTCATACAAAAATAAAACAAACTTTCTTTTGCAAATAAAAAATACTTCAACTTTTACAACCACAAATTGCAAATTGGTCCACTCCTTATACTTGTGGTAAAATTCTAGACATCGGGATTTCGTGGTTCCCCACACTTACTTTGCAATCCAAGGAAATGTTTTTCAAAAATTTTGTTGCCAGAATCAGAATGTGAACGTCAGCAGGCTTCAATACAACCCACTTTTGACAAATTTTAAGTATATGATTTTATGCCATATTTACCAAAATTTTGTTATTGTTTTCCAACATTTGATACATAGTTATGCTTGATTTATTTCATGACTCTTTAATAATTTCTAATAACTTTGATAAGTATACAGTACCTCAATGGGAAATGTATTTCACATCATGTTACACTTCTGAAAACAACTTGCCTTCTCTTTGTCTGAAATGTCAACATTGTCCCAAAACTTGATTCATTTTTATTAAAAATGGGCGAACATATAAAGACTTTCACCAATGACCTTTTTGACAAGCATGGACATGATGGTAACTTGAAAGTGTCATCATGGGCTATGGCTAGTGAACTATACATCTTATAAGGAGACTAATGCACAAAAAATGAAGCCAAAGCCATGCAACCCACAGCAAATCATTGATGTATACTTTTGGTCTCCTGTTTGGTCTTAATCACATTTCATTAAGTTTCCACTGAGTTATGGATGATAGACCCTAAGTACTTGCATCACCATCTACCAAAACTGACTCCTACCACATACGCGAGGACAAAAAGTGAATGTTATGCATACTATACTGTAGTTAGTTTCGTGCTTTGCTTACCTCAGCTGAGGGTGCACATTGATTCTATGGTCCCATGAAGTTATATGGATACTCTCAACACGTCCACATCAAATGTCAGTGGAGAGAATACCAATGCAATCACAGCAGCCTATGTTTGGTGTTCAGGAAACCTTGCATGCAACCTTTCAAATTTATCATCTTGTTATCTTCTTTGACAATTTTGATTTGCACTTTATGTATTTTATAACTTTAACCCATAGTGGAAGCACTATTCAAAGCATCTGATCACGTACATACCAAAGCAGTGAACTTTAAACAACACTATATTGAAATACAGACTTAGCTTTTAAGCTATGATGAGTGAATTGCCAAAGTGACCACAGACTGAAGTTCTGACCTATTGTGGTTGGATACTATTCTTTTTTTCAAATTCTGGACAAGGCATTTTAACTGATCATGAAGTTTTTTAACTGCTCTGATAGAATATAAATTCCTATCAAAACATAACAGTACTGTTAAAGTGTGCACAATGTTACACAAGGCTGTGTGATATTTGTCAGCAAATTTTTGACAAACTTTTCAATCACGGCTGTTAAAAAGTGTTGAAACTGTTACATCAGACATTACATTCAAATGTGTAATACAAAATTTGACAGCACCAATCATACAAGTGATGCAAAATGAAGTCAAGGATAATTAATCTTCCTGAAGATTTAGTAATTCCCAATACAAGTAACAATCATACCAATTACTTGGCAAACTTGGAAAAAATAAGGAATAATAATACATAGCTAACTCTTAATATAAACTGTTGATAAAGCTTACTAAATGTTATAAAAAAGTTTCTTTACATTAGCTAGTTTGGCAAAGGCACTTAGTTGAAGCAAATGTTAACTTTGTGCATTGTTTAGAAGATGAGAAAGGACGGAGTTATGTATAAGTACATGATAACTGTATGATAGGAGGTTCAAACAGCTACAATTTGAATACAAAGTCTGATCTGAATACAAAATGAAATTTGTAGAGGACTAGCCACTTCTCAACACAGACATTAAACTCAAGTGGCGCTGAAGAGAACTTTTTGCCACTACAGCCTACCTTTTAACCCAAACATGTACAGAATAAATGTTTATTTGCTTATCACCCTATACAGTTTGCATCTTCACCAAAATTATTCATTCTAATCAATAAATCAATTAATCAATCACCAAATACAGTATAATTAATAAATTCATTGAGAATTTTACCCAGATTCATTTTTCCCATGACTGTAATGACTTTTAAGAGATAATAATGCTCAAGAACATGCTGCAAGGTTTTACAGGCGACATGAATAGGATTTGGACCTTTCACATGCTGCAGACAATATTCTCAAGAGAAAAACTTAGCCCACCTGTGGCCTAGGCCAATACAGTATCATTCTGATACCAGTTTGACCCAGTTCAGTGCTAGTAAAACCTTGATGAAGTGTATAAGGCCTCTGTGCAATGAACAAGGGTAGAGGGTGTAAACATGCAGTACCACAGTATAAAGAAAGTAAATCATACCTAGGATGAGAACAGCAATATCATAGACTGCCTGTCACCTTCCTGTGTTGTATTTATCTAAAGTCCCCTGAGCTATGCTACCAGATGGGATTCCTATAGGTCTGTGATTTCTCACTTTCCCAGATGCAGTACATATATATAGTGAAAGGATTTGTTATATAATTTTATTATGAAAATTTTGTTACATAATTTCAACACACCGTCTGATTTTGCTCCTCACACTGTAGACCAGAACTTACGTTTTGCAGGGTAACTTGATATTCTTGTGAGGCACTGTGAATTTGTGAAACATATTCTGTTTTCTCTTCACGTTATATGGTAATACATAGACCCTACAAGCCAAGTGTGAGAAGCCTTTACATGAAATTTCCCACTGAATAGCGATTCTGATAAAGCAAAATGAAATAAATATATGAACCTACAAACAAAAAAAATATCCTGACAAGAAGTAAATGCAGACCTGGGTACAACTCGAATTCAAAAAGAAACATTTTTCCAGGCCCTTGAATCTACTGTTAGACTAGGAGTGCCTCCAACACTTTGGGCATACTGGACCCTCTGACCAATTCCTGAATTCAATGGGCTGGCATCCCTTACTCTCATAGGGCTTGGGTCTCTGAGTCTCATGGGGCTTGGGTCCCTCATTCTCATGGGACTTGGGTCTCGAAGCCTCATAGGGCTTGGCTCTCTTAGTCTCATGGGACTTGGGTCCCTCAGCCTCATTGGACTAGGGTCTCTCATCCGTGACATAGACTCCCCTTTACCTCTCATCGTGCCCTGTGGACCACCAACTGTACTTTGATTCTGCTGTTGAAGCATTCTTAGGCGATCAGAATGGGTAAAAGTTGCTCGTCGCTGCAGTCTACCTTTACCGGGCCTTTCCTGGGTGGGAGAGCGAATGACTGGCTCAACACTGCTGCAGACAGAGTCCTGAACAGTGGAAGCACAGCAGGACCAATGCCATGACCCTGGATGGCCCACATGGTTGTGACCACATCCTTTGAATCCGCCTGATGAGGAAAATAACTCGGTTGTAAGTAAGAAAACAATGGCAACAACTTCTAGAGGCAACTCCAGAAACTACACCTTTGTGGTAAGTTGTACAACTTGGAACAGCAGCATTCACTTTTCAAAATTGCACAATATGACAGAAAAGAATAGTTCAACCTCCTTGTCTTTAACAATGGCAAAAATTCTACACGGAAGGTCATGAGCATTTACATGCACAATGATAAATGTGTCTGCATACTGAGAGCATAACATGATGCATTGAACAGATACACAACAAAAACATTTTGTATTTCCTTTTATACTTATGTTTACTAGATAATTGTCAACATGAAGACTTCAAAGTATTCATAAACTAATGGGTATTGTTTAAACAATAGTAAGTGTGAGTAGGGCTGCGACGGTTAAACGGTTAACCCGTTAACTGACCGATCGATCGGTTAAACGACCGCCAAATGTTGTTTCGTTTAACCGTTTTTGCATCCTAATAAATCTGTTGCCGCAGTTCACCATTATACCTAAATTCGTTTATGCAGTAAACCGCAGAAGTTGCTTGCCCAAAACCACGTAACAATGGGTAAACTTTGGATGAAAAATTACAAAAGGTTTAAAAAGAGACCTTTATAATGTCAGTTGCTCAGTCTGGGTTGCGTTGCTTTGACTGGTATATCGATCCGTTCGCCCCGTGATCTGGGAGTGGTTTGCCGAAATAATGTGACAATAAACTCTTTCACGCAACTTTTGAAGAGGATTTAATTATCAAAGGTGCAGGGATTAAACTATGCAGTACACGCAACAACAATCCACCATACCTTTTAAAGTGTGGAGCACCGTAAACTTGATAGATAAGACTAAAAAAGTTACCTCTAGATGGCAGAAAAATATATGCTTAATATCGTTCAAGATAAATGTACTACGGGAATTTTCCCGGGCGTAACTTCCAAGGTTACGTGTTTACAGTTCATCAGTCTCAAAACATATGCAATCTGCACAAAATAGTGACCAAGCTATGTAGTTCTGGACTTAATTATGCAGCCCTGGCCTGCAAGCCTTGTAGGTGCAACTAAAATATTTGTTAACTACGTTAGCCTCCCCATTTAAGCTGACTTAATAATTTTAACAAAAGACGATTTAACATTTTTTATAATTTTTTCAACGTTAGTATAATTGCTGGAAAAGTTTCAACCCCCAAAATTCGCAAAGATGAGTGAAATTCTTTCGACCATTTCATTTATTAACCCCAAATTATAAAATATGGAGCATTCCAATGGTGAACTTCATGAATAATCATATTATTTACGAACAAAATTAGCACAGTTCGTTGGACTTGCTGAACGAACCGGCGCACTGTAGGTACGTGCATTGTACAGTACAGTATTTGTAATTAGCAGAGCTGATTGAGCTTGCTGAACGAACCAGGCCGGCCGGCCAGCCATGTGCTTCGCACGTTGCATGAACGATCGTTCATGACATACCGTACATACTGTACAATACAGTATTGCGTACGAGACAACTATGCCCGAGTCCCGTTATAACATAAAGTATGAGGGTAGCTGCTGTTATCGAAAAGGTTTGCCGTTCACGAAAAATCTGGTAAAAAACTGGTATTTTCGGTAGGTATTAGGTAAAAAGGCATGCCATGTAAGACAAGTTAAAATTCAACGTTACAATTTTTTACAGAGCATGCAGTAATACATATGGGTAAAAATTTTCACACCATTAAGACATAACGGTGCTGGAATTCCTTGCAGACACACGTATATTACGTATGAAGGTCACAGCAAGGTCACAAGGCACACTATAGTACACTGTATGCGACACTGCTCTAGGCGTGTGTGATACTGTATCACTGTAGCCGGAGAAGTGTGTCTTGAACTGCGATAATGCCAGTGATATCCATAGGCTTCTCATCTTACGGTGCTATGGTAGACCACAAAAATCTCGAAAACGGTAATCAGTGGCATAACAAAAAGTATGCATGTTTGTGAAAAGTTTGAATAAATGGGTGCTTCGCCCATGCGTACGGACTGCTTGCCAAAACATCGCAACTAATGCAAACATTTTAACTTGCACGCTATTTCGACGATCATCACTACCGGCGCCATTTTAAGTGTAGAAACTTTGGTATTTATGTGGTGGCGCTCTTCCGAAATGTTTATTTTGTTTATATACCTTGACTTGTTTTTATTTTCGGTTAACCGTTAACTGTTCGGTTAATAAAAACGGTTAAACGGATAAAGAATTAACCGGAAATGCACAGCCCTAGGTGTGAGTGGTTGTTACAATGGCAAAGAAGAGAACAACAGTAAGCAGAATGCATAATGCATATTTGTTACCATGACACAGTTTTGATACAATGTTGAACTGAATGAAGGGGAGGTTTTATTTTATGGAAGAATGCAATTGTACAAATAAAATTATTAAAAATTATTTTATGAAAATGTTTTTGTAATTCAGGATGCATCATAGCATGGCTGGCTGCTCAGTATACTCCTCCACCAGTAACATCACTTGTGAAGTCAGGAAGTTGTTTCTAATGGAGAGATACCTGCTGTTCTGACAAACAGCTTGTGTCCTACTGAATATTATCAATACTACTAATATTATCTACATGGAATTTATAATGGCAAATACTCTGTTGAACCAAAATAATATTCCCAAGATGATGCCAATTGCATTCTTGTACTAAATACTGGACACCCATTGACAATGTTGGTACTCCCTTTCAGTGCTATGGCCCAAACATTTTCACTGAGGTGCACAATTTCAGTTCTGCGACCCACTCCTCCTTTTATAATGGAACTTACCTGGCATCATTCCTCCACACGCACAGGTAGCCTCTTTGTTACCCTCACTGGAACAGAATGCACAGCAATGCCAAATTCCTGTGTGATTCTTCCATGGAGTGCGGACATTCAGTCCAAAGGGACTACCCTGTTAAAGACCAATGGAAAGTTAAGTTAGAAACTGCAAACACCTGAAAATCTATGAACTGAATTCCCCTCATCCTTTTAAATTAACTGTGTGTACAACCATCCTATTAATCGCAATGTCAGGCTCTGGATGGAAAATGAAATGGATCAAACTTTTGGTCAATAACCTTTGACCAATACATGATTTTCATTATCAGCTTCCAAGAGGGGGAGTGAAAGTGGAAATAATGCAGATGGCCCACCTACCTGAGACAGTATCCTGCATGTATATGGTACCTGTGATATGTACTTAAACTTATATCTGGTGTGGCTGGGAAGGATCATGCAAATTAATTTAACAGTGATAGAATATTGATCCATAACTTTAATGGGGAATAGGAAATGGGAAACTGGGCCTTAGATGATGAGAATGAGTAACTGAGCTACTAAAAAACAGATGTCCAGATATCTCACAAAGGGACTGGTAACAATTTACTGTATCAGACTGAAAGCACCTGACCTCTTAAGATGACACCACAGTTGGAGTACAGGGCTCAAGTTTATTCCACTCAAACTGGCTTCCCTGAGGCTATTTTGGTAGGTCTTAGGCTAAATATACTTTAAACATAAACAAAATTTTGGAAAAATAGCAAAAACTCAATATGGGTCCATATTTCTAAAAAAGTCTAGTCTACATGTAACAAGTTCATATCAACTTCCATTCTTCAATACATGGTCAAGTGGTTAGAGCATTTACCTTCATAGCAGGTGTCGAATATGTACTCCTCTTTGGCGTACATACTCTAACACCTGCCAACAATGACAGAGATTATCCAATTTCATTATATTCATGAGCCCAATACGATTTTACTCTCTCGACTGTTGATTGGTTTCAATATATGAATATTCACATTGCATGAAAAGGCTTCTGCTGCAACGTTCACTTTTACACAGTAAGTCAATGGGACTTCATTGTGTGAGCTTGAAGCGAGAGAAATCACACACTAAAACCCCATTGACATTTGTCGTTCGAAAAAGCATGACAATCAAGACTTGCTTTAGTAGCTTTTTCGTTGAATATTTATAATTCTGTTTGTTGTGATCGTATATATGAATAGTTAATAGTGTTCAGTTTTTACGAAGTTTGACAAAGAATTCTTGCCAAAGTTTGCAGACGTTGGTATTACAAGTGAAGCCAATATAGGTGCAGGAGTAATACAAGTCCGCCGGGCGGGCAATCAGAGCATCCGACTTGCAGCCGGAAGGTCTAGGGTTTGACTCTGGCTGGGTCATACCAAAGACTTTAAAAAATGGAACCTAATGCCCTTGTGCTTGGTGCTCAGCATAAGCAATGGAGTAGGGAAACAAGCCAGTGAGACACAACTGGACAAAAGGCGGTGGCGGCCCGAGTTAAACCAATTTGTTAGAAACTGAGCCGTAAATCCTCCCCTAACTCTAACTCCATTCTTTACAGTTAAGTTCCACCTTCACAGTTAAGCTCTACCATCATTTTCAAGCTATGGGGTGTCAAAATTTGGTGCAAAAACAATGAGTCATTTACCTGACTTTGGAACTAATGGACCATCTATAAAACAAAGTCCAAGCTTAGAATGTACTCAAACCCTAGTTCTGAATACCAAAAGAGTACCTTCAGCATTACTCAGTCATGCAGAAAACATGCCAAGGCTAATAGGTCTTATTTCAGTGTTCTTTTCATTATCTTGACCTACACATTTGTCAAAATGGTTAACTTTCAAATCGTATTCTGGGTGAAAAAGTTAAATCTAAACATAGAGCAGAATCCCCTTTAAACAGTTGTGGAGGAGTCCACATGAAGGCAAGGCAATTAGTGCCATGAACTAAAATACTACAGGAGGAGTATGGCCATGTACAACCTGGGTAGTAACAGGAAGCTGAAATGCACATTCTCACAGCCATTGATTTTGGAAATGCCTTTCAGCCGATGCCCAGGCTTTGAATAGTACATTAGAATCTGGTTTATTTGAGATCCATTTATTTGTACCCAGTTAACCCTGTTTATCCCAACTGGCCTTGTAATTTACCAGACCAGTATACAACACAGTTAAGCTAGTATCTACAAAGGTTTTAGTGCACTGAAGACAAAATTGCAAACATAAATTTCAACATAAACACATAAATCTTTCTCAGCTTTTAAACAATCACAGTAACATGTCATCCTGTCTAAACCAGCAGGCAACTGGACAAAAAGAAAAAACAAAAAAACTTTGAAATTCTTGTCAAATTTGGAAGGAAAATCCTGTAAGGCTGTTTTGAAATTCTTGCTAGAGTCGGTACAGGCTCGATATCCCCTATATAATATACACTAGTATAGCACAAGACCTGGTTTCAGTAACTCTGATAAGTAAGGTATCACAGTAGGCTTTGCACATAAAATAATGGCAGAAGAGCTTACAAAAATAACTGAATGGCTGTTTGAGGTTTCTACACATCTGAAATGTTTCTGGAAATTCATACCAAATTCATATTCTGGATACCTCATACACACATTCAAGTAACCTGAGCCTACTCACAGTTCAGGAATTAAATTACTGAGTTTTACAAGTCTACAAATTGTTTGTTGTATGATCAGTCACTGCATGTGAGGCACTTGAAACCAAAACAGCCCCTTTACATGGACTTTTCCATTCTTCAAACAACCTTTGGTCCCAAAATGTCCAAATAAACAGCATTTTACTCTATTTTTATGTCAGGTTAAGAATTCCACTAGAAATCTCCAGCATATCATTATGAGATACGAAAAACACCTTTAACGATAATTATTTAAATTTTAAACAAAAATTTACACATGATAGAATTCAAACTAATAATTGCTCATAACAAAGACTGACAAACAACTAATTCAGGCTTAATGAAATGTTGATCTGGTGGGGATAATTTCTACAATGTCATCCTTCTGTGGCATTTTAGTTCAGTGAGCTGGACTCACTGCATATGAAGGTTGTAAACACTGACATACCTGAATAATATATAACAAACCTTAATATGCTGGCCAGCTATTTTAATGTGCAGGATGTATGGACCCATTTCTTTCAGGCAGTACGAGAGCTTGTAAGTGCCATCACCACGATCTTGAACAAAGCAATCAAATTTCCTGTCATTCAGAACAAAAGAAAATTAGCATTTTTAGAATACTGTGTAAATGAATTTTAAAGGTGCTGCACATTACACTACTATTAAATGGTAACCTATCCTAGAGATGTGCCCTCTGGTATGGAGTGGCAGTAGATGAACAGTTCCTAGGGGACATGTCACCTCAAATGTCCCAATTAACACCTGGGTAGAGAGGGGCACTTGAGATATATGTTGCTTCTTGCACAGGGTTACAATATGATGAACTGACAAGGCATCAAACCAGCAATCCCTGGACCACAAGTCCCACACCTCAGCTATTATCCATCACTATATCACTTAATACTGTGCTATCAGCTTACTTTACCTAAACTCAAATCCCATCTCCTGATCTTATCGGAGATAATACCTTCAGAGAAATGTTGCATCGAATAATCCTGGAATATTGCCTTGGGGAATACTAAGATTCTCTTTACATGCCTAGCACTTACACAATACTTTTCAAAGTCAGAATGTACTCTATGGCAGTGTGGGTAGTGTCTGCACAATTGCCAGATTGCACAATTGCCTCAGTCAGATGATCCCACCCAGAAAATAATTATCTACAGGAAATTGCCCCACTGTTTTTATAGCTGTCTAAACCAGCCATTTATACAACAGAAATATGATGTAACAGAAATCTGCAGAAATTACCAAAAGGTTCCACACAAAAACATTCCAAAACTGGGAGATCCGCCTTTTATTTCACTTACATACACATACACTGGGTGAACAAAATAACATTTATGCTACCATTAATACATCATGGAAGTTTTCAATGGAATATTCATTGTGCCAAGACCTAAATTATTTTCCAATTTCAATTTAATAATTCAATAATATAGACATCAGTGTTAGCGCTAGACTTCAGAATAAAGGAGAGACCTCACTCCTTCAAAAGAAACTTTAGGAGGGGTTTTCATTTTAAAAGGAGGGGTTTTGTTTATTTGTAGTTTAACCTGAACACATCTGCAAGTAAATGGATGCGCGATTTTCCCTCCCAGAAACTTAAACTTTGCGGAATTTCGGGAGCCAGGTGCAGGAATAGTGCAATCACGCACCTTAGCGCGAACACTGATAGACATATAAATCTGTGTACAGAGATATAACACTTTCTTCCATCTATAATTCCATGATTTTCCATGACTTTTACAGCAAGCGTTCCATGACTTTCCATTATGGAACTACCCACTACATACAGTATGCCTTTTGACTTTAAAGGACAAAATTACACCCAAACTTAACTGGGTCATATCACATTTTTGTTTCAGAAATTGAAATTTTGTAATTCCATTATTTTCCAAAACTTTTAAAGCAAGTCAATTCCTCCAAATGACTTTCAAGCCCTGAGATATGAGAAAGCGAATTCCAAGACTTCTCAGGTTTTTCATGATCTGTGTTAACCCTGAATATAATAAGACATTTCAATACCCTTATCAGTATCCAACCCAAAGTGGAAAAGTTAACATTTCACATGAACATTGTAATGCAGTCAATGTTCCAGAAAATTAGTACAGTGTGTATCTTATTTATGTATTCAGTTAACCAGAATGCAAAAATGCATTGAGGTTTCGATGACATATGTTCTATTCCAAATAATGCCATGATGTCCCATACCTTTCAGTCACTGGTCAAATGCTATCTTAATATGTTGGAAAAAACAGTTTTGTGTTCCTATTTAATCTTGGGAATTCTTGAAAAATTTGCGTTTTGACCTCTGGTGACTCAAGATGACGATCTTGGGAATTTTTGGGAAATTTTGCTTCTTGACCTCTGGTGACCCCAGATGACCTTTGACCTCTACCACAAACAATAGGGTTCATCTCCTCACCGTAACGCATCTACATACTAAGTATGAAATCTATCACAGCTTCCTGACATAAGATATCATGCTAACAAAGCTTTCAATGTTTGACCCCCCAGTGACCCCAAAAGACCTTTGACCTCCACCAAAAATAATAGGATTCATCTTCCTACCATAACCCATCCACATACTAAGTATGAAATCTATCCAAGCTTCCTACCTGGAGATATTGTGTTAACAAGGTTTTCAGAGTTTGACCCCTGGTGACCCCAGATGACGTTTGACCTCCTCCAAAAACAATAGGGTTCTTCCTCTTACCATAATTCATCTACATAGTAAGCATGAATTCATCCAAGTTTCCTACCTCAAGATATTGTGTTAACAAGGTTTTCAGGGTTTGACCCCTCGTGACCCCAGGTGACCTTTGACCCCTACCACATACAATAAGGTTCTTCCTCTTAATATGGGGCATCTATGTACCACGTTTGAGAGCTGTCAGAGCTTCCCTTCTTGAGATATCATGTTAACAAGGTTTTCAGGGTTTGATCCCTGGTGACCCTAGATGACCTTTGAACCACACCAAAAATGATAGGGTTCTTCCTCTTACTGCAAGGCATCTACATTCTAAGCAAGAAATTCATCCAAGCTTCCTATCTCAAGATATTGTGTTAACAAGGTTTTCAGGGTTTGACCCCTGGTGACCCCAGGTGACCTTTTACCCCCACCAAAAACAATAGGGTTCTTCCTCTCAATGTGGGGCATCTATGTACCAATTTGAGAACTGTCAGAGCTTCCCTTCTTGAGATACCGTGTTAACGGGGTTTTCAGGGTTTGACCCCCGTTGACCCCAGATGACCTTTGACCTCCACTAAAAATGATAGGGTTCTTCCTCTTACCATAATGCATCTACATACAAAGTATGAAATTTATCAAAGCTTCCTACCTCGAGATATTGTGTTAACAAGGTTTTCAGAGTTTGACCCCCGGTGACCCCCGGTGACCTTTGACCCCCACCAAAAACAATAGTGTTCTTCCTCTCAATATGGGGCATCTATGTACCAAGTTTGAGAACTGGTGCAGTTTTCGTTTTTGAGATATCCTGTTAACGAGCAAAGTGTCACAAACACATACATACATACACACACACATACATACACACACACGCCATCATGAATGCATAGGTTTCTCTTACCATCGAAACCAAAAATGCTACTGTGTGTGGGCCAACTGAGAAGGCACGGGTGGAAAAAGGTGGGAAGCTGGGAGGCTCCTTCCCAGGAAATGGAGGTATCCATAGGGAAATTTACCCTTTTGTACATGAAAATACTAAAGGAAGTGTGAAAAATTTGACTCTCTTCCCAGGAAAGAAACATTTTTCCAGCCTTGCTGTAAAGGGTTCACCTTTTGTCAGTCTTCCTTCTGTATTGTTTCTTATATTTGCGATTTTCAGCCTACCTGAATCAAAGCTCAGCATCATCATAATTTCAAGAATAGACAGAACTTATGACTTTTTGAATTTACTTCTAGTACACAGAAACTTCAGCAAGTAAATTCAACTGATGAGAGTACACAAATTGATGCATATATAGTACACAAGTTAAAGCCTAGTAGATGGAGCTCTTTCAAAACCTTGCATCATTAGAGATATGTTGTTGTGGTTTCCTGAAAAGGGAAGACTGAGAGTCATAATCCAACTAGAACACTGCATCTACTCACAAATGCTGTGTGGTCTGCTTGGAACAATGCAGCTGTTGAAGCTATTCAAGTCAGTTCTTACAAAAACTCAACAGTTACTACAACTCCCTAGTTCTTGCTTGTATACATAAGGCCCCACATCCACACAGTCACACATTTGCCTAAACATCGCCACACAAATGCTTGAAGATTTGTTGGGAAAATGAAACATGCAGCTAAAAGTTACAACACCTTCCTACATGTTGGATGTTGTTTCAGTTTGTTGGGAAAGGAGTCAACAAGATCATACATTTGTCCATGAGCAGCTTCATACAAATATACTGTATGATAATGTTTTGAACAAATGTATGATTGTAGAGGGGGCTTTACCCTCAATGGTATCTCACGTCCCTGAAAAGACAATGTTAATTTTGCCGATCAAATGATGCTAAAACAGACCTGGTTAGGACAGTTGAAAAGATCTTGGAAAGTGTACTTAAAAGTATCCCAAATGGTTCTTTCATTAATTTTAGGTTAACTAATTGATTTTTCTAAGAAGTAGTATTTTAAGAGCACTTAAGTTTGTTAAATTGTAACAAAGATTTTAAAGGGATATTCAGAGATAGGGCCACCGATTTTCCGCGATCGCGGAAAAATACGGAAAAAAACGGAATTGACGATTTTTTACGGAAAATTACGGAATTTGCGATTTCATATCGCGTCCACAAAAAAGTAAGCACAGAACAAGATTTTTGCATTTTTAACAAGCATAGACAAATTTATTCTCCACAAATCAAGGGCACTTGAGGACTTTTACACTTCTGACGTATGTATCTGATTCGAGAACAGAAAATAGGTATAAAGGCTCCCATATTTTCCGCGACGTGAAACTATTATGACTAAATGTTACTTTTCATTCACCGATCACGTCGGAAGATTCCGTGTATCGTGTTTTGTACTGGACTGTACTAAGGTAGTAGTGCTACATAGTATTAGTAGCCTATCCGCTCAGTTCTCTGCAAAAATACGTAACTAACGTTACAGTATCTTAGCACTTCAAGGCCACTAAAATTCCACTCAGTTTACTTGGTGCACGCATCTCATGGGGCCCTATCAATATGAATATATTTTTTGTAAACTGTCTTGCCCAAAACTTCTGTACGTCCAGTTTAAAAAAATTCTCCAAATGAAACGCAAGCCCGATATATTCCCATAATAGAAAAACGGTCGCAACTCCTTGGATAATTGCCGGTGGGGGTGCATGAATTTACACGGGGCCGCTTCCCTTAGTTCATTCATGACCGACGCCCTATGTAACAGCGCGGGCAATACACGGTCCTTGCATTATGTATTGCACACCGTACTCGGTGTACTACGAAGGTGAACTTCAACTTCGCAAGAAACTTTCTTGGGAATTTATGACGCACTTGTTTTGGCAATTTACGTGTACGCACGCGCATGTTATGACAATTAAAAAATTAAGGAATAGGAATGTGGGAAGTGGAATAATTTATGCAGGATAACGAGGCACGCGTTTAAAAATGATATGATGATTTAGCACTGGATCTTGGAAAAACGTAGCGATGTCATTGCATGTCGCCCTGTAGTATGGTTTGTAGACTATGCAGATGTACGGCATTGATTGTCCGTGGCATGCACACCTCTAAGGTAATACTGTGTGAACTTTGATGCAACAATTCGATGATCGTTATCATTTGGAGAGCTTTAAATTTTGCAAATCTTGTGAGTATCAGTGCTGATATTTTGTGCAGGAACTTAAAGAAATGTGTGTTTGGGGGAATTATTCAGTTATTTGCAGAAACCAGAAGTGTATTTTAGCCCCGTTTCCAGTTTTCCAAAATCGGTGGTGGTAATCCTTTGAGTGATAAAATTTTACCCATGCTATATTATTCCCGATTTATCTGACAGATGATCGGTCGCACGATAACTATAAACCAGGTTTGTAACTTGTAGGTGTGCATGCGGGACACTTGCAAGAGGAAATGAGTTTAACGGAAGATCACGGAAACTTATAATTGCCATTTATATCTGAAACGGAAATCTACGGAAAAGGGAAAGTTGAAAACGGAAAAAAACGGAAAATGAAAAGTGGAAAACGGAATTTATCATTTTGTGAAGCGGAAAATCGGGGGCCCTACAGAGAACTCTCACTTTCTTTAATACAATTTATGAAATGTAGCTCAGCAACAGAGAAATATGCTGGAAACATTTTGGGAGACTTTAGAATATGTTAAGTGTAGTATTTCACTATTTACATGGTGTGAACAGTAATAGCACCTAATCCATCAACCCTGACATTCCTGCTATGAAGCTCTGAGGTGAGGTTAACACAAAAACATCTCATAAAATTCACAAAAAAGGTCAGGTGCTAATATTTTCATCATAACATTGCTTTTATAAAAGTATTTGAACATTCCAATGATAAATTTGTGAGACTATTGCAAGGATGGCTTCACTTTTAACTTTTCAAGCCGTCGTTTACGTCATTTACCTTGTTACTGCATATATGCATCTTCCCTTACCGCCACAAAGAAATCACCAGAAACTCCTGTATCACAGTTTCCAGCTGATTGGATTAATTCTACATACTGCAACATACTGCAATTGTACATTCATTTGAAGGAATGACATAATTCGTCCACATCATCTGGTCCAAAAGGATTCAGGAGCGTGGTCTTACAGTCCACACTAATTACCTTTCTAAAATGATGGTAGCATTGCAGATCATGTGGGAGTCATCAGAGAATCTCGCTAGCACATCCTCCATGGTGCAGGTAAGATACTACACAATACATGGAGCAATGGACACTTTACTTACAACATGTCACTCATTACTGCGGTTTGCTATTTTGGTCACTTTGTAATTTGTTACTATTAAGCAAGCCTTCATTGTTACACAAATGGTGCACATTAAGTTTCAATGAAGGAATGGTAATGCACTCGAAACAGCCTGGAGAAAAGTTTACATTTTGAAAAACCTTTCATGTTCAAGTTAAAATTATATTAAGTTCAAATGTATTCTTCTGCAAATGACCATAAAACTCAATGAATTACCTAGACGGCTCCTCCGCAGATCTAATCTCTGACTGGATGTCGTCACCTCCTTCCTTCAATCGTTCACCGTTTTCATCCAGAGCCACCAGTGTGATAGTTGTTTCTTCCCCTAATCTGGCTCGAGACAGCCCTGTTAAAAAATTAAGGAAATATGAATGCTCTTTCAAACTACAAACATATTGAACAAATCACATCAATTGCAATAGGTCAAAATAAAACAAAACTGCTGCAAGGAAGAAAATTTACATTTACAATTTGAAGGTGACTTAAGAGTTTCCAATGGTTCTGAAAATTTGCAGCCAACTTCAAAGCTAAACTGACTGGACAGATGGCTAAGGGATAAGCCATCTGTATTTCCTGCTGAGACTTTGATTCATTCCCATGTAAGGTCAAACCAAAAACTGTAAAGGTGGTAGCTGTTGCCTTCTTGCTTGGTGCTAAGCATATGTTTCTTTGTGGATAACCTTTTCAAAGTGCTTGAAAACAAAACAGTGTAAAGGTATTAACCGGTGCTGTGGCCGAGTGGAATAAGGCAGTGGCATATGAAGTGATGAAGCTTAGCAATCGGGAGGTTGGGCAGGCTTCGACAAATTCTTTTTTCACTACTTGTCCATCAGGCAAGCTGTTCTCTTAGTCTACTTGTCTGCATGAATATCTACTTGTCCACTTTTAATATGCCTTTGAACTCCTTTGTGGAGGAGACTTCGTAAGTACTGCCTGGCGGGCTATGAGATTGAACAATGCACTTGCCCGAGTAACTTTTTGCTTGTCCTGGACTGTCAGGCGGGGGATTTGTCGAAGCCTGGGTTGGGGGTGTAATTCCCGGCTGGGTCAAAGTAAGGTGGGTTTTTCATCCAAGAGCAATCTACAGTTTTCCCATCTGAACTTGCCTTTCAAAAGAAACCAAATTTGATCTAAACTGTTGAGTTGGTTAGCTACCCGATGTGAAGTTGTAATTCATAAGCCATAGGCTTCTCCCACTTCTGTGGTCGCTTAGCGTCATAAAACAACTGCCCTTCAAGGCCTCCATTAATATATCAGCATTATTGAAAATGAGAAAGATTACAAGAACCTTTCAAAATCATCACCTCTTAAGTAAATTTTATTATGAGCCATACCTTCTCCTTCAACAAAGGTCTGTGAAGGCTCTGCTGTACTGGTACTGATGACGCCCCTGATGTGGAAAGGATTGGAGTTTTCAGACACAGCTTTGGCTTTAAATTGAAGGGATGCCTCCTGCAAGGATGGTGCACTCTGGTAAGACACACGAAGCAGATCGCAGAGGCGCTGTGACAGTGTTGGCTTTATGGACAGGATTTCTGTGTTGGTGCCATCCTGGAGAGCCGTCGATGAAATGTCATAGGTATGTTGAAGGTCTCCTAAAATTTGCTGGTACTGCAATTTCTGTGACTGGACAGCTTTGGTCCGACTGGAGCTTATCTGAGTCACAGACTGAAGCAAAGATCGTTTGTGCTTGTGAAGAGCCTGTATGTAAGCCTCAAAATGATCCTCTATGTCTACTTTAATGGATGCTGACCTTTCGGCGATAGCAACCTCAAGTCTGTCTGAAGAATCTATGCCTCTTTTCACAGCTTCGATGTGAGGTTCCAAGCGGGACAGTAAGCTACTCAGTACCTTCTTATGGTGAGTTCCTACATCTTCCACATACTCCACCAAATGGTCTCTGTGTTCCACTAGACAGCAGTCTCTGCACACAGAGTGGTCACAGGTCTCACAATAAAACTTCAGTTCCTCTTGCTGGTGCTTCGAACAGTACACTGGGCACTGCAGTTGCTTTGCACTGTGACGCCTGGCCTCTAAAAAGCTCAGAACAGTGTGGCTGGCCGTTTTCTTCTGCCGTTTGTGGGCTTGACAGCAAAAACCGCAGATGTTCACCATACATTCTACACACCTTGACAGGGCTTTGGCATCATCAGTGCAAAGGTCACAGGTCAAATTACCTGAATGGGGGTCAAGGGCATCATACAACAATGCTTTTTGGAGTAGGAAATCAACAGGGAAGTCCCCACTTCCAGATGCAGGAAGAACACTTTCACAGTTGCAGGTTGGACATAAAACAACTGACTTTGGACGGCCTTTCTCTCCTACATTGCTCCCCTGAATGACAAAAGAATCTAAGGTCTTGATGCAGATGTTGCAGAATGAATGCAGGCAGGGTAAGAGTCGTGGATCTGTGTAACGAGCCTTGCAGATACCACACGTAAGCTGGAGAATGGGATGGGATGAAGATGCAGAATCTGCATCATCAGTGGAAACTGTGTCCTCTTTAGATGAAACAGATTCTCTCTGTAGTAGGTCAGACATGCTGACAGTTCTTCATCCTTCAAAACTTGGCAGCATCTGTGAAGCAACAACACAATAACTTTTGAAAACAACTAGAAGAATGCTTTAATATACACAATTTTCCAGGAGTATGGCCAGGAAGGTGGGGTCATAGCTAGGAGGGTGGAGGTTTTTATGGGTTCAATGTTAATGTTTTACTAAACTTGTGTATGGGTTTGAAGCCTTAGGGTTCCTGAACAATTCCCATTCCCACTCCCACTCCCACCCCCACAAGTTTTCCCGGATGATGATTCCTACCTAGGACCATGGGTGAAAAAATTTGGGAAGCTGGAAGGCTCCTTCCTAGGAAATTTGGGCATCTGGAAGGAAATTTTGGCAACTGGAAGGAAATTTCCCATTTTTGTCAATGAAAATATAGAAAGAATTGTGGAATATTTTACTCCCTTCTCGGGAAAAAAACTTTTTTTCCAACCCTGCCCAGGTCAATTCAAAATATTCTGGCAGGTAAAGTTATCTGAGGGTTAATGTTCATAGGTGGGAATTTTCAGGGGGTATTATCCCGGGAGAGAATTCAGGGGCCAATTGTCCCAAAGGTATTTGCCCATGGGATAACAGTCCAGGTGGCAACTGTCATGCAAAGAGCATAATTATGTAATTTGACAATCCAACCTGTCATCTGATTCAGTAACAGTTGTCTTCATTGTATACTTCTAATGCTGGCAAGAAAGCTTATTCAGATCATGTTACCATACTGCAGAGTTTTCATTTGCAGTTTTCTTCCTAGCAAATAATCTGTCCATAGTTGAGAATAACAGCTTGCAAACCCACAAGTTTACACATCTTGTGCAGTACACTGCAAGACTTGTGTAAGGCTTGGAAAGGAAAAGTTATTGTAGTGAATTACAGTTTTAGACCCTAACTTTGCGATACAAAGGGAATCTAGTTTGACCAGCCCTCTGCTCGGAGAACACCCCAGATTTTCAATAGGTCACCATAACAACTGCAAATACGGAACTCTTGGCAACCACCTATACACTGGCTTTTACTTACTGTAGGACTAATTTTGTACACAATGGCAGTGTTAAAAAGGTTGCACAGATGTGTAACAGGATAAAATGTACAGTGTTACCCGTAAAAATGAGAGCAAATCCAACACAGCCACTTAAATATCATGAAAGCAGAAGATAAGAGCAAGACAAATGTTCTCCTTTGAAAGACTTCAACAAGTAACAGTCCACTCTATACAGCGGAATTCTGCTTCAACTGGACACAGTACTATAGCATCACTCACAAACCACAATGGCATCTACTGCACATCAGAAACTGATACCCAACATATTATGAAAGCGAAAATGCGTACAAACATGTCATCTTCAGCAACTTGACCGGCATTCTCAAAGATACTGTAAAGCAGCCATTCACTATTGCAGGGCTGCCAGATAAATAAGTCCTAGATGCAGGGTTGGTGATTTTTCTTTTTTCTAATTTTTTTAAAAAAATCATGATTTAAATCAGTGCTTTAAATCAAGTAAATTGATTTAAGTCATGATTTTTTCAATCAAAATCATAATTTAAATTGCGATTTTAAATGGATTGATTTACATCAACCAACCCTGCCTAGATGACTCCTTCACTCCCCTCAATGTCTACCCTTCAGGGTAGCAATGCAACTTCCAGCCATCACTGGGGTTAACGCCACCAGTGATGGTTACCAGTGTTGGAGGACTCGAGGCCGGCCACGAGGCCGGATCGCCGCGGCCTTGGCCTCGGTCTCGGCCTCAGAGGCTGCGGCCTCGGCCTCGGCCTCGGAGCTCCCGGCCTCGGAAATTCGGTCGAGGCCGGGCCGAGGCCGGGCAAGACTACCTCCGACTTTTTTAATAATTTACTACCATTTTTTGCAAAGAAATAACTAAACCATGCGAAGTTTAATGTCTAGATTGCCTTGAAATTAATTTTCGATATTTTCTATTACAAGACAACATCAATCGTTGTGGTTGAAAAGTGCAGATTACCTGTAGCTGTGAACGTACGATACAGCGCATGTAATCTTCATATCTTGCAATGCATACACCATACAGCAAGGCTGAACCCGCCACACACACACACGGTATACCGTATACTGGATAACCGGTACGGCACATGCACAGTTCTCCACAGTCCACACCACACACACACACACACACACGCACACACACACGTGCAGCGCAGCCTAGCCGCCGTGTCACTCGCGCGTGCACTATCACTATACTTGCTTGTTATTGTCCTGATGAAGTCGCCATGTCTGCTGATTCTCGAATAATAAAATTCGGATTTTATGACCACGAAGAGTTTGAAGAGAGGGGACGGAAAAAACATAGGGCACGATGCAAATTTTGCAAGCCGTCAACACCTTTTGGAGGCCAGACGGTGCGGCCAGATTGCGCTATCCAGCACTCTATGCCCTGGCCCAGAATGTTCTTTCTGTGCCAGCTAGCAGTGCTCCGGTGGAGAGAGTTTTCAGCCATGGAGGACTGATCATGAGGCCACATCGCGCCAAACTTTCCCCACAAATGCTGGAATGCCTCATGTTCTTGAAGTGCAATGCACACATTCTTAGCTTCTGAGCTTCTGAGCCAGAGAACCAAGCTCCTTTAAGTTGGGTGCAGTGGTGCACGTGGCAGTGTGTATGGACTTGTGAAGTATTGTGTTCCCCATAATATAGTTTGTATTGTTTTGGGGTCTTGTAAAAGGTAAGATCAAATTGTAGATAGTAGACTAGAGGTGTACCGGATATCCGGTCCGGCCGGACTATCCGGCCGGATAATGAAAAATTATCCGGTTCCGGTTCCGGCCCGACTTTTTTAAAAATCCGGCCGGAACCGGACTTTTTGTGAATCATTAGTAAAATGCACTGCAATACATTTAAGAGATGTTTAAGATAAAAAGAACTAATTTAAACCAGTGTTGTCACAAAGGGGGTTGGAGAGACGAGTACAAGGGATTATCTTTCAAAAATGAGTCCCTCCCATGGAAGGGAGTACATTCCATTCACAAGTTGTACCAACTCAGGTTAAAACTAAAAACACAAACATCTCAGTGATTCCTAGTTGCTTGTAAATGAAACAAAATTTGTATAAAGATAATCATAAATCCCATTGGTTCCATATCTCATTAGTTCCCTTTTGGACCATTGAGATGGTGGACTATGCTGGGGGATCAATGAGCAAGGGCTATAGACATTATCCCCTACAACAGGGCATGCCACACCAAGAAAATTTCTCATTCCACCAATTACATTTATTTAAGAAAGACCCCTCCCAATTTATATGCCTTGATAAAATAGTCTACTGTATGCACAACCAGATACTTGTGTTGTTAAGGAAAATGTTGATCTACCGAAAGAAGAAATGACATTATAAACTGAATTATGTCATCTTTGACCAATCAATTCTGTAGTAGCTTCAAAACAAGCCTACAGTAGCTACTGAATACACCCTGTATGATAATATTTAAAACATATGTTAAGGTAAATTTCACTTCAGATATTTGTGTTTGAATGCTGGAAGATTGTACTGGTGTCAGGTGTATATGTGGATGAGGGGTCTAATCTAGTTTTCAAAAAAAAAAAAAAGAAACAAAAACAAACAAAGAAACCCCCCCCCCCAAATGTAGCCAGGGAGGACAAACACTTTTTTTTTGCAATTTGCAATTTGAATTGCATTTAACTAATTAAGAAATGATTTGAATTAATGTCAAGTTAAAAGAAAATGAAAACAAAACAAAAACAAAAGCTACACATAAGTGACTTGATTGAAGTCTCTTAAATCCATGGAGGTCAAAATCAACAAACTTTTATCACTCATGTTACCTGGATGGGATGGGAAAGGGAATACTGTAGACTTAATCCTTTATTGAAAAAGATGATCCCTTTCCAGTATTTGTAGTGGAGTTGTGTATTGATCATTAAAATTTACTCTTAATGCCTAATGGGTGATCTCTAAGCCTGCTGACACCTCTGCCATTATGTACCGTTGGTACTGCTATTTTATTTGGACCCTGATTTCAGTTGCAAGATTCCTCTTGAAAAAATCCGGTCCGGCGGGATAGTTCGCACTGTCCGGTAAAATCCGGTCCGGCCGGATCTTAAAATTCCAGATCCGGTACATCCCTATAGTAGACTTCATGTCAGTTATTTTAGTACCTTCTGTACACACATCTGTTATTATGTACAATATGTAGTGACGGTGAAACATAACAGTGTGAACTGTCAGGAAAAATTATTTCAGGTTGTTTGTGGACTTCTTCCACCTTTGGTCACGAAAATTGGCAGTTGCAAGTTCATGAAAACACATTTTCTTGTTTTTAGATTGAGCTCATACACTAATTATGCTTTCTAAAATGAGTGCACAATTTGTATGGTATTTGTGCAGGCACACATGTACTACCGGCGTCTACTGCTGTTTAGTTTCTCTCATTTTTTCAATAGAGTGCTCAAAGTGATTAGCAATATCCTTCGCAAGGCAGATTAATTTTACTTTTTGGGAACTAATTGGAAGTTGGAACTGATCCCTTCTGTATTTTGTGAAAACCCATGTTTTTGTTTCTAAACACTAGTAGGTGACGGTGTAACTTGAGACAACTGCCCAAGAGCCCAGCTTCTTAAAATAAAGTTTGGTAAATTTAAATGAACTTGACTTATGTATATTTACTATTTGCTCATTCTTAGGTTTACATACTTCGCTTCACAAGCCTGCCCTTGAATGGCAAGATATCTCAGTCTAATCCCCATTGCCTCACCACCTCTGGGCAAGGAGTACGGATCCTGAGCTCCAGCTATAATACTATGTTGGATGGAGTGAAAGTATGCTCTGATATTTTTTCTCTGATATAATAAGTAACCCGGCCTCGGCCTCGGCCTCGGAGGGTTCGGCCTCGGTCTCGGCCTCGGCCTCCGAGCTAATGCCTCAGCCTCGGCCTCAGTCTCGGAGGGTGTGGCCTCGGCCTCGGAAGTAGCGGTCTCGACTACAACACTGATGGTTACCCGTAAGTGCAATTTACAAATTTACCCTCTTCGACGGTTGTGGGTACACGTAGGTAGAGATCGCAATTGGGGTGTCATTGTCGCCAGAAGTATTAACGATGTTACATGATATATGCTTACTTTTTTCATTTTAAACTTTGTCTTCTTACAGATGGAGGTCCCATTACCATGGGCCATGGAAAAAATTCCCACCCAGTCTAGGCAGCCAACTGGGAAACATTCCTGATTCCAAAAGAGCAACCTATCAAACAACAAGCTCCTGAAATTAACCTATTGGTAGACCAAGAATGTTTTCCTGGACCACATGGAACATGAGTTCAACATTTCCTCAGCTACCTGCATAGACTGGTGTAGCTCTGCAAGGGAAGTTCATGAAAGAAAGAAAATGAAAAAGCACTGCCACAGGAGGCTCCAGGGTTCATGTGGATATGGATGAGGCAAAATTTGGCAGAAATAATATCTTCAAGGCCAGACGCAAATGGGCCAGTGGGTGTTTGGAGGGTGAGAGAAGGAAATATGCAGCAAGATAAACGAGCTAAACTTTGACCATTGTAAGGATATCATTTATCGTGTTGTGGATGGAATCCTGCACTGTTTAAATTACCTCTTCATATCTTGGGAGTGGAAACTACATCGCACCTCTATTAACCAACCTGCTGAAAGGACCAGAGTTTAATGCTGGGCAAAAACATCAGTATGTATAACTTAGTTCAAATTTAGTCACTCACCAAAGCACAATTATCTTGTAACTTTACTATTGAAGAGGTGAAATGGAGTCCAGAACAAATGACTACCTATAACGAGCTCTGTTGCTGTGGGGAACACATAGGCTCAACCCTGATCTGTTGCAGTTATATAGTGGTTGTTCAATGGGTGTATTGTACCTTTCATGTTTTTGACCTTAGAACATAATCTATTGTTGTACAGGCTCATTATGTGTAACATGGTAGTACCATGGGTCAGTCACTTAAAATGCGTTGCGTGTAGTGTATGTGCCATACGTATCGTACGTAGTGACTGACTCTAGGTACCGACCGACTCAACGTACACTCACTATACAACCCCAATAGCTTTGTTGGTAATCATCCCCGAATAAAACAGCTTTACTCGGGTGTCACGTAACCAGATTCAGTATACATGTCTGCATACAATGTCTGCGAACAAAGAGCCCTAACGGGAATGCACACGTAATGCTTTTGATCGCCGGCAGTTCAAGACCAATTATTTCTGAGCAGCCTTACGAGGGCAATCAATTTTGGTTCTATTTGCTTTCATGAGATTACCATAACAACAAATCAAATTGAATGTGAGTGACCTCATAATTGATTCACTAAAAAAGGACCAAGGGTGTTGTCCCAAGTGAAGTTTTTTCAGTTGTTGAAGGAAAAACGTGTTGATTAGCCTTTTTCTGTGATTCTGCGGTACCCAAATACTGTACCTGTATTCTGTTCCCGGTGACCCCAGTCTGGAAAGTTTATATCTGCTACACCAAATTTTTGCGCCAGTTACCTCTTTTCTCAATTTTTATGCCACACCAAATTGTTGTACTGTGTTTTTAAGTACAGTGTGTATGTAAAAGACAAGAAAATCACTCCATCAAATTGGTGTATAAGGTCTTTACTGCACGCCGAAGATCTTCAAGGTAACATACACGTTTTCCAGACGGGTGGTGACCTGAAATAACGTTCACCACCAATGGATGACAACTGACGCATGTTCACTTGATTTGTTTTTACAGAAATCCATAATTATCTTTTGTTTTCAATACGTTCAACTGCAAAAAATGTGAATCACATCATTCATCAAATCTATCAATGACAGAAGTAGCACTCTGCACCCTTATTCGGTTTTCCCTGAGAGGTATTCATCCTGTGGTCACCGTATTGAATGACTGAACATTCAGCATCCCAACTTACGCATTCACTGGTATACGCTACAGCAAAAACAACACTGGTGACACGACGCCAGATTGGAAAGCTTGTGATGGTGTGCAGGGGATTTTAATAACGGCCGGGAGAATTGCGTGGCCGATACTATCTAAGTGGAGCACCACCATCGGTTGGCGTGGTGCGTACTGAGAACATTTTGGCCAAAACCACCTCCTACGTACACTGCAGGAAATCGCCTTTCCCAGGCAACTTGTGTGCTTGTTGCCAACAAGTTTGCGCGGTTGCAGTTGTCAGTTGTTAAATTTGCGCGGCTGGCAACTTGGATATTCATATTGTTGCGCGGGGGATAAATCCCCCTCGCAGGGCAAACTTTCCGATCTGGACAGGACACACCTGTGCGACACCGGCGGCAATCGCATGAAGATCTCAATAGGTTGACCCGTCTTAACTTAGGCCTAGCCTATTGTAATTTGTATGTCACTTAGGCATACTTGCCAACATTTGAAAGTGGAAAAGTGGTAGATGTTGCGAGGGAGCGAAGCGACCGAGCCCGAGCGCGCTTGCGCGCGAGGGGGGGAGGGTATGGGAGGGGGGACACCCCCACACTGTGAAGCTTTTTTGTTTTTTTAATGTGAAAATATGTGATTTGGTGCATACTTTATACGGTATTTTGTATGCATAAGGAGACATATTATTATGTATTTTATGAACTATTTTGTAGGAATAACCATGCAGAAATAAAATACACACATATGGCTGGCAAATAATTTATCACTCTGCAAGTATGCAGAATCACAATCACATAACAGATTCAAGGTGTTGCTTTTGTACTTACCACTAGATATCAGTGTGCCTGATATGGTAGGCCTACAATTTGTCCTAGATATTTTGCAAACAAACTTGCACAACTATTTTGTTGTTGTTACTGAAGTTGAACCGTGAAAAAGAACATATACAGAAAACAAAACTCTCATATTGAGTTTGTGTTATAGTTTTTAATTTGTATCTATTTAGAAGAGGACCTGGCTGTCAGGTTCCTATATGTGGCAGATTTAGCTCTTTTCTGTAAGGCCTTGGAGGGCTTCCATTCACAGCACTGACTGTTGCAAAATATGTTTATCTTAGCCGCTAGAATGGCACACAGTGTGTTCATATGCCTGTTGCTGTGGAGTATACACTGTCTCTGGAATGCCCTTCCTTTCCTGGATCCAGATGCCCCAGATGATTCATTGTCTGCCATGGCAATCACAGAAATGAAGCAAATCGTTTTGCAATAAAAGGAAACTCTCAGCCCTGTTTATCTCAAATTTTCAAAGACAAAACTCAGTCCAGGTGTGTGTACATGCGATCCAAGTTAGATGGACTTAGGCGCTCGCGTACGGTACGGTATCTGCGGTAGGCTGGCTTGCACAAAGACTGTATAACGGCGGCAATAACTGCTGCGCTGCCTCCAGATCGATATTTGTATGGAAGTCTATGTGCACTTGTACGTGATGGGATTATTGTCAGGCCGTGAGCCCCGCATGCACGCTCTGATCGCAAAAGATGTAAACAATCGAGTACAGTACAGCTGGACTACACTGCAGAACACAGTACACGCATACGTACCTACGTACGCGCATGGGTTTCGATCGATCCATATCTCTCAGCTCAAGCTCGATCCATGAATCGTATTTTTATCAACATTTTCTGATCTGTTTTATGGTGAATTACGCATGCACAACAGGCATGCTTAAACAGCAAAGTGTAAATCATACTTTCAATAAATTCTATGGCAGGTTTGCCAAAAATCGGTAGATTAGAGTAAAAAATCGGTAGCCGGTTCAAATCTCTAAAAAGCGGTATTCTACCGCCCAAATCGGTAGAGTTGGCAAGTATGCTTAGGCTACTCATTTAGGCCTACATTAGCCTAGGGTACCTAGGCCTAGTTCTCACGTACACTTTGTTCCCTGAACTAGGCCTAGGCTATTGCAACACAAACTTTTGACCGCATATTACTGTGAGAGTAATATCGTCTGCGTGCGTTGCTGCAGGGATTGTTGCTATATACGCGTATGCGCGTGTATGAACGTAACTATAGCTATAGACTATGTCACAATTAAACAGCAGTGCGTGCTATTTAGCATACAATAGTGTGAACGTCCTAGTAACACGATTTAGCAGTTTCATAGAATGTTTAAAAAACAACTTGAAACAGGATCGGTTGTGTAAATCAAAATTTTTTGTCTCTTTTTGGACACTAAGTGCAAATAATCTTAGAATGAAGGGTCTTAAACATATAAAGGACCCATAGAGGTCAATTATGTAGGAGTATACGTGAATTTGAGAAAGTTCGAGACCATTCAAAATTTTTGAAGGTGCGGTAGCCCAATTTTGACAATGGGTATATTGCTGACCTAGTATGGGAAGCCCCAAAGCTTCCCAAATACTAGGTCAGCAGACTGCGGACTAGGCCTACATAGGCTGCGTAGCACAATAGGCCTAATTTGGCCTAAGTACCAGTGTTAATGCATGTAGCGTTTAGTAAGTCAGTCTTCTAGGGCTAGGCCGATCATACTCCGCAGTCTGCTGACCTAGTATTTGGGAAGCTTTGGGGCTTCCCATACTAGTTCAGGGAACAAAGTGTACGTGAGAACTACAGTATGTGTACCGATAGCGTGAAACCTATATAACTGTGTTTACCGATATCTTAATAAAATTTGCAAGATTATTTTAATGCTGTATGAAAGACTTTGTCTTTGTACTGAATATGGATGATACTCGATGTACAATTTGATAAGTTCTGAAAAATACAATCAATAAATGTGTTTCACGCTATTGGTACACATACTGTAGGCCTAGGTACCCTAGGCTAGGCCGATCAGTGCTTTAAAGCTTTTGCGAAATGCATTTTAGTCTAGGCTAAATAAAGTTTTTGAAAGCGAAACGTGAAACTACCTTCACCTGTTCTTCCGGTACATAAATTACAAGAGACGAAACGGTATTTTTACATGGGGGAAGAGATCTTACCAAGGTAGAGTGGACACAAAGTCGCAAAGTAGTGCTTGCCACCGGAAATGCTCACAACTTTCCAGTGCTGGAAGTAATGTTAGAAAGAGAAAAGCTACACACTTCAGTTCATCAGTGAACCAGTGCGGAGCGTAGGAGGTATACACTGCGTAACACGCACCGTTGTTTTTCCCATATAAGAACTCCTCTTGTTTGTCCATTTGAATCTGGAAGCAACCCACAATAGTCACTCCGTCCTGCATGCTGCTTGTCACGGGTCATTGAACAGCAGCAAATTATGCAGGGATTCTGCGGTCCAAACAGGAATGTTTTTAAAGCACAGACGTATATGGCAAGCTAAATGTGCAATAATTCGAAAAACTCAGTTTTTCGCCGATAAACTCGGTTTTTCGACCGAAAAACTCAGTTTTTCGCGAAAAACTCAGTTTATCGAGCGAAAAACAGAGTTTTTCGATAAACAAGGTTTATCGAGCGAAAAACTCAGTTTTTCGATAAACAGAGTTTTTCGATAAACACGGTTTTTCGACCGAAAAACACAGTTTTTCGATAAACTCAGTTTATCGAGCGAAAAACACGGTTTTTCGATAAACTCAGTTTATCGAGCGAAAAACTCAGTTTTTCGATAAACAGAGTTTTTCGATAAACTCGGTTTTTCGACCGAAAAACTCAGTTTTTCGATAAACTCAGTTTTTCGAGCGAAAAACACGGTTTTTCGATAAACTCAGTTTATCGAGCGAAAAACTCAGTTTTTCGATAAACAGAGTTTTTCGATTAACTCGGTTTTTCGACCGAAAAACAGAGTTTTTCGATAAACTCAGTTTATCGAGCGAAAAACAGAGTTTTTCGATAAACAAGGTTTATCGAGCGAAAAACAGAGTTTTTCGATAAACAAGGTTTATCGAGCGAAAAACTCAGTTTTTCGATAAACTCGGTTTTTCAATCACGTGTCTCAGGCTTCCGTCAGACCGAGATGCGTGATTTTTTCTCGTAGGACAGTTAGGGGAAGTTATCAATTATTCATGCATCGGAGTCGTTTGTGGTGATTACTGATTCATAGCGTCTTCCTACTGTAGAGTTCATGTGTATAGCCTATTCAGTGTCACATTTCGTAAGAGAAGGGAGGTTAAAGGGCTACTCGTAATGGAGATAATATAGTAAAGCTGCAACAGTAGTTGTACCGACGACGGACCTACTTTTACTGCCATGCTGATGACAGCGTTAACACCGTACTCGTGAGCTAAAACAGGGTTACACAAGACAGGCCTACACTTTGGCTGTGGTCATAAGCTCACAACACTGGAAAGACCATGAGTTTGCCAGCTTTTAAATGATGAGTCGTGGACTGAAGTTGGAAAAACAAAAGGTCCTATACGCGTAACCAAAAGAATGTCCGCACTGTAGCCACCTCCGAGGGAGCATACATCAGTGGTACAGTGAGTTACCTGTAAGTTAACTCAGAACCACCATGTTACGGAGGATCTCGGAAAGTACGCCTACACATTTAATCCAGGGGCGGCCAGGCGAAGGAATGGGCACAAGTGACATCATAGTATTGGCATCCGCATCTGGCCTTAAATCATATTTAAAGCCTGCCTCTCGTCCAAGCCCAGCAAAACCAGTGGAATTCGACCCGGTGAACAACTGGGCATGTTTGTTGGATTGGTACTTTAGGTAAACCCCTCACTGACACCATTCGTCACTGACTCTCAGAGAGGTTAGCATTTGTGTGTGGGTGTGTGTGTGTGTGTATGTGTGTCTTTTAATGAGTCTAGTTTGAAGTTAAAACATTCACTCAAGGCAGTTAAACTCCGAATAGTTTCAGTCAGCGTCATTCTCTGTCAGTATATATCACACCGAGTTGCCATCAACTGCTCTTCACGTTTTGGACACGATTCATATCTCACTTGTATACAGGTATATCGTTACACAAGTCAAGTAATAACATTGCCAGGGAGCTGCAATGAAGCAAGCATTTCAGACGATGTACAAAGAAGGAAAACGCCAAGAGTAATCATGACAAACGACTCCGATAATATGAATAATTGATAACTTTCCCCTCGCTGTCCTACGAGAAAAAATCACGCATCTCGGTCTGACGGAAGCCTAAGACACGTGATTGAAAAACCGAGTTTATCGAAAAACTGTGTTTATCGAAAAACTCTGTTTATCGGTCGAAAAACCGAGTTTATCGAAAAACTCTGCTTTTCAGTCGAAAAACTCTGCTTTTCAGTCAAAAAACTCTGTTTTTCAGTCAAAAACACTGCTTTTCAGTCGAGAAACTCTGCTTTTCAGTCGAAAAACTCTGCTTTTCAGTCGAAAAACTCTGCTTTTCAGTCGAAAAACTCTGCTTTTCAGTCAAAAAACGCTGCTTTTCAGTCGAGAAACTCTGCTTTTCAGTCGAAAACACTGTCTTTCAGTCGAAAAACTCTGCTTTTCAGTCAAAAGCAGAGTTTTTCGACTGAAAAGCAGAGTTTCTCGACTGAAAAGCAGCGTTTTTTGACTGAAAAGCAGAGTTTTTCGACTGAAAAGCAGAGTTTTTCGACTGAAAAGCAGAGTTTTTCGACTGAAAAGCAGAGTTTCTCGACTGAAAAGCAGTGTTTTCGACTGAAAAACAGAGTTTTTTTTACTGAAAAGCAGAGTTTTTCGACTGAAAAGCAGAGTTTTTCGATAAACTCGGTTTTTCGACCGATAAACAGAGTTTTTCGATAAACACAGTTTTTCGATAAACTCGGTTTTTCAATCACGTGTCTTAGGCTTCCGTCAGACCGAGATGCGTGATTTTTTCTCGTAGGACAGCGAGGGGAAAGTTATCAATTATTCATATTATCGGAGTCGTTTGTCATGATTACTCTTGGCGTTTTCCTTCTTTGTACATCGTCTGAAATGCTTGCTTCATTGCAGCTCCCTGGCAATGTTATTACTTGACTTGTGTAACGATATACCTGTATACAAGTGAGATATGAATCGTGTCCAAAACGTGAAGAGCAGTTGATGGCAACTCGGTGTGATATATACTGACAGAGAATGACGCTGACTGAAACTATTCGGAGTTTAACTGCCTTGAGTGAATGTTTTAACTTCAAACTAGACTCATTAAAAGACACACATACACACACACACACCCACACACAAATGCTAACCTCTCTGAGAGTCAGTGACGAATGGTGTCAGTGAGGGGTTTACCTAAAGTACCAATCCAACAAACATGCCCAGTTGTTCACCGGGTCGAATTCCACTGGTTTTGCTGGGCTTGGACGAGAGGCAGGCTTTAAATATGATTTAAGGCCAGATGCGGATGCCAATACTATGATGTCACTTGTGCCCATTCCTTCGCCTGGCCGCCCCTGGATTAAATGTGTAGGCGTACTTTCCGAGATCCTCCGTAACATGGTGGTTCTGAGTTAACTTACAGGTAACTCACTGTACCACTGATGTATGCTCCCTCGGAGGTGGCTACAGTGCGGACATTCTTTTGGTTACGCGTATAGGACCTTTTGTTTTTCCAACTTCAGTCCACGACTCATCATTTAAAAGCTGGCAAACTCATGGTCTTTCCAGTGTTGTGAGCTTATGACCACAGCCAAAGTGTAGGCCTGTCTTGTGTAACCCTGTTTTAGCTCACGAGTACGGTGTTAACGCTGTCATCAGCATGGCAGTAAAAGTAGGTCCGTCGTCGGTACAACTACTGTTGCAGCTTTACTATATTATCTCCATTACGAGTAGCCCTTTAACCTCCCTTCTCTTACGAAATGTGACACTGAATAGGCTATACACATGAACTCTACAGTAGGAAGACGCTATGAATCAGTAATCACCACAAACGACTCCGATGCATGAATAATTGATAACTTCCCCTAACTGTCCTACGAGAAAAAATCACGCATCTCGGTCTGACGGAAGCCTGAGACACGTGATTGAAAAACCGAGTTTATCGAAAAACTGAGTTTTTCGCTCGATAAACCTTGTTTATCGAAAAACTCTGTTTTTCGCTCGATAAACCTTGTTTATCGAAAAACTCTGTTTTTCGCTCGATAAACTGAGTTTATCGAAAAACTCTGTTTTTCGGTCGAAAAACCGAGTTTATCGAAAAACTCTGTTTATCGAAAAACTGAGTTTTTCGCTCGATAAACTGAGTTTATCGAAAAACCGTGTTTTTCGCTCGAAAAACTGAGTTTATCGAAAAACTGAGTTTTTCGGTCGAAAAACCGAGTTTATCGAAAAACTCTGTTTATCGAAAAACTGAGTTTTTCGCTCGATAAACTGAGTTTATCGAAAAACCGTGTTTTTCGCTCGATAAACTGAGTTTATCGAAAAACTGAGTTTTTCGGTCGAAAAACCGTGTTTATCGAAAAACTCTGTTTATCGAAAAACTGAGTTTTTCGCTCGATAAACCTTGTTTGTCGAAAAACTCTGTTTTTCGCTCGATAAACTGAGTTTTTCGCGAAAAACTGAGTTTTTCGGTCGAAAAACCGAGTTTATCGGCGAAAAACTGAGTTTTTCGAATTATTGCACATTTAGCTTGCCATAGACGTATCGAGGCAGGTTAAACTGCCCCCCCCCCCCCCCCCCCACTGGAAAACCCCACAGTTCGGGAGGAAACTGTAGAAAAAACGCAATTTTTTGTAAAAAGGTGAGCAGATTCGGGCAAAAAAGTTAAAAACTTCGATCCCCCGAAATCGAAATGATCCCAAAACGCTCAGTCATGTTTACTGTACTAATTAGGTGGACAAAATTACTTGTTAGACGAGGGGAATTTGGTGGCTAACATGCTTCGATTTTTGATGTGATTCAAGTTCGCGTTGCTTAGTGAGAGTGAAGAGGTACTATCTTTCAGGATATGTTACTTTGACAGGAGGTAAATCGATCTGTAACCCAGGTAACATTCCCATATGGGCCAACATTTGGGGCTCATATGGGGTTGCACCCAAGATTCATATGGGGGCCATATTGGCTAGCCCATATATGACCCATATGGGATAGTTCTGGGGCCCATGGGGGCAACTGCCCTACATGGGCATCATCGTGATCATAATTGTTCCCTTTACTTGTGGAGATTTTCCACGTCTTTGTATATTGCAAAAGGAGGCGAAAATGCATGTCCATGTCACAAGAGTGAAATTTTCGCGCGCTTCGCGCATTTGTGCACGCGTAAAATCGATACCTGCTGTCTGTGGTAAGCTTGCTAGATATCATCCCCTGTAGTTCCCGCAAACTGTAACCATATGGTGGCTCTATACTGTCTGCAAATATAATTATCTTCTTCGGTGCCCCCCTATGAGGTGCCGTTGCCCCCCATGTAAGAATTCCTTGCTATGGGCCTGGTAATAACTAAACACAAAGGTTCACGTCGTCTGCTAAATCTTGAAGAGCCCACATCAGGAAAATTTGCCCATTTCTTGACATTATAATTGCCTGTCATTTCAGTAGCAAATTAATTTATGATTTTGGTGCATTGTGGTGCTCATTCTGTGTTGAATGCAGGGGTGGGCCAACGGTGGGGCAGGGGTAATGACCCCCGTCGGGGAAGGCTGGCCCCCGTTGTGGAAATTTTCCACTGTCGTCGGGAGTTTAATCCGCACACGATATAATATGTAATCCCAACGACCTTCACTTCAGTCACCCCGAAGACTGGACCTGCTTGATTTTGCTCATAGCAGTGCATGGCAGATTCTTCAAAGACCTCAAATTATCCACTTCCTTGAAAATAACCCAAAGTTTTCAATTTTATTCAATAACACCCCAATTTTTTAAAATTTTTTGCAAAAAAGGTCAAAATTTTACGTTTGTCGTCGTTTTGGCAACTCATCGCCTTTGTCGGGGCATGGGCCGGTTGCTCAGTAGCCGGCCAACCGTCATGGAGCTTGATGGCCTCCTATCGAGCAAATCATTGCCTGCTCGGCGGACGTGTATTACTCCTGCATCTATACTGGCTGCACTCGTAATACCAACGTCCGCGAACTTTCGCAAGAATTCTTCGTGAAACTGCTTAAAAACTGTACGCTATTAACTATTCATATATACGATCACAACAAACACAAATTGTAAATATTCAACTAAAAAATCGACTAAAGCAAGTCTGATTAACCGTACAGACGATCAAGTTGTCATTGGGATTTAAGTGTGTGACCAGGGAGTTGCTATTTGTCAAATAGCAACACCCTGGTGTGACTTCTCCCGCTTCAGAGTATGCACGTCAAGAGAGGAGTATGATATTCGACACCTGCTATGAAGGTAAGGCAAATCCTTGCGCCACCCCTGGAATCAATGGAAGAATCAATGCTGGTGCACCCGCTTTCTGAAGTTTAAATAAATGCTAAGACTTCTTTCCACATTCTTAACCTTCATGATATGTCAATTTAAATATGCTCTGACGGACAGCTTCTCGGCTGTCTGTGATTGGTAGCTTCAACCAGACGAAACTTTTTGCATTCAAGCGCGAATCAAGGGAGGTGCCGGGGAGTTGGGGGCGCCCCGGGTTGAAGACACTTTACTACACTCTTCCATAGGAAGGTAAACTCGGCTTTTGTCAAAGTCGGAGTCACCCCCCCCCCCCCCAATGAAAAGATCCTGCATACGCGGATGTACAGGTAACGTACCACTAATTATTACGCCACTATTGACTTACACACTAAATCAGGTTACTTTCGGCCCCCTAGAACCTTGTAAAAGTTTTCAATATGGACATGTCACCCCTTTGGTTAAAGCAATATGGGCTCTTATCGCATTTCCAAATTTTTATAGCGTGACCATTCATTTTGAGCTAGAAGGGTCTGAATGATAGGAACATGTTTCCAGCTCTGATCTCTACTCAAAGACGGCACTTAACAGGGCGGAGTAATATAATCCAAAAAATGGCACTAAACTTGGACAAATTGCCTTCAATTTTGCAGTCTGTATTTCAGCTCACTCTCTTGAAAGATCATATGGAAAATTGATCACATTTTATAAGTAAATTAGTCAGAAACAAGCTGTCATAAAATTTTTAAGGGACTAAATTTGTTAGTTAATATTTTTCGGCGTAGCAACATTTGAATAAGTGATCCGCTACCTACAAGGCTGTATTTGGCAAACCCGAAACCTCTCCTTCATTATTAACTTAAAAATTTAAAATCTGGTCCGTTTCGTGGTCTCTGGACCCTTGTAGAAGTTTTTAACGGGCACAAGCTACCTCTCATATGAAACTGCTCACGAGTAGGCCTTTCATAATGATTTCAAATTTGTGTACCATGACGGCCTACATTTTGAGTTAGGGGAGCATATGACTGAGTGCATGGTGGTTGCTGCTTTTTACTTCATTCAAAATGCCGTTTTGCATCGCGGAAGGATATATTGCAAAATGGTTCCTGAAGTACCTTCAACTTTCTTCATTTTTTCCCGATGAGTACTTCAACTCCTTTCCTATCGCATACACATCACAAATTGATTTACACAACAGTTCAGCAACATGGTCTATACTGCCCCCATTTTTTCCAATGTGTTAAATTCGTAGGGTAATATACTCCGCATGGATTCCCCTCGAATTATTGGCGTGAGACAACCGGGAAAACGCGGATGGACACTTGGTCAAGTTTAAGGGAACCTTTGACAAATCAGCGTACCATCAAACAAGGACAATGATCACCTATTGTTAGCAGATGCTTACACCTACCCCTAAGAGGCTTAACCCATAGTTGCAATAGAAGAAAGTATTTTGAAGTCGGTAATTTGTAACTCTTCATCCCAGACTGGCTTTCCAGTAAAAACAAGAGTTTCTTTGGGAAGCTAGGCAAATTCGGTATCAATAAAGACAGGTCTTTCGGCTACATACGTAGCCGAGAGCCCTGTCTTTATTGATTCGTATCAAATGCTAATTACAGCAATACGAGAAGTGACTCCCTGCCAAGTCTCCACGCCGAGGACTCGAACTCACGTCCTTAGTAGTCGAAGTCAAGAGCCTTACCAACTGGCCAACGACAATGCTGCAATGAGTGGAAATATAATTAATAGAAATAAGAGATCTAGTGTGAAGCTGTTTGACACACAATTAGAAGTGCCGCTTAGCTGGGGTGAACATCTGGTGGGGGGTGGGGGTGGGGAGGGGGCTGGAGCGAACATTCCTTTACCTGCATGATTAAGTATTAGTACCGTACTCTATATTGCCTGAAACACGCCTCAATGATGTTGTTTCAATACGCTTGAATTCATTTTTCCTGTTAATGTTTATAGCATGAATGACCTGTAAATGTTTCGTAATTTTCCCTATAATTGACATCAATGGGGCCGGTAAGGTTGGGTATCGGGCAGTCAGGGGAACCCAGGAAGCCGTGGTCTTAGAGGTCGCAGAATCTTCCAATTTTTTTCGTAAAACATGTAGTCAGGATACTAGGTACGATAAAATGTGACATAATACCGACGCTGGCTGGGCTAGCGCTAAAATTTGCGCGACAGGGGTCCAAGCTTCCCGAAGTGGGACCAGGGAGTCTGATATCACCTCCCTTGTGGGACTGCAGCCTAAAGCCCCGACAAGGGGGACGAGTTGCCGAAAGGTTGTAGACAGCAAAATTCAAAATTTTCGGCTCGCATTTTGTTTTATTGGTGGTGAAATTGGTGAAATTTGGGGGACAGTGACTTATTACAGGATCTGTCCTCATTTTGATCGAAATATCAAGTAAATCACAGAGGTGAATGGCTCTTCTGGGCTTCTTCATATTTTATCGTTTCCCGACTACAATGGAAAATTTACCCCTTCCTGGACGAGGGACATGGTCCATAATCCCATCTGGCGTCACCACTGTAACGACGATCAGTCTCCCTAATTTTTTTACCTTCCTTGGCAGTCTCAAGAGCACAAATCCTACAACTCAAATACTAAATTTACAGCAAACTTCGGGCGCTGTAGAGTATCTCGCTTTACTTACTTGTGACTTTAATATCCTAAGGTCTTCAAACAGACCAAGTTCAGGTATATGTGAATCAGTCAGGGGTGGCGCCAGCTAGGGAACCTCGCCCCTTCGGGGAACGCTGCCCCGCCCCCCCCCCCCCAGTCGGAGAAATTTTCCACTTTTTTGGAACCTGCTTGATTTTGCTCATGGGAAGGACAGATTCTTCTATGAAGACCCCAAATTATCCACTTTTCCTTTACTTGAAAAAACCCAAATTTTTCAAATTTTCTTCTTAACAGCCCCAAATTTTCAAATTTTTGCAAACAAGGTCACAATTTTCCTCACATTTTGCGCGCCCAAAAATTTTACGTTTGTCGTCCTTTTGGCAACTCATCGCCTTAGTCGGGGTATGGGGTTCTTGACCCCCTATCTGACAAATCCTGGCACTACCCCTTGTTGAATTTTGAACATCATACACCGTCTGCAAGTTGCGAAAGAATTAATCCGCAAATTGGTAAAAAAATCAAAAGAAAAAATATAGCATTATACCTCATTTGCCCTTTTGCAAATGGCATAATCATTACTTTTATTACCAGCTTCTCTATGTTTCGTCTTGATAAAGTCGTTTTTAATTTAAAAAGACTAGCTGGCGCTTACTGGGCTGTCGGCAACTTGCTACACATCAAAGCCTTGTTCCCGAATCCTGTGGGTAGTAAGTGTGGTTGACTAAGGCTACCTATTACATGAAGTACCCTGCAGTTGTAAGTAGACTACTAGACAAAAGAATTAGATGCCCTCAAGTCTAATGATCCATCATTAAATGATTGTCTCCTCACCCTTAAGCGGATCAAACGGAGTTACAACAAATTACATTTTCAGTTGGATCTTCTAGTAAAGCCCCTACCCGGAGTATTCCTGGCTGATCTAAAACGTGCAGGAGTTATTCCTCTAATTCACAAAACAGGCAAAATACTGATGGGGGAAATAACCGCCTCGAATGTTTTAAGTGTAGTCTCCAAAATCCTGAAAAGACGTGAAGCATTTGTCCAGACTGAGAAATTTCCTATTGATGAAGCCCTCTTGCATGAATTTCGGTCTCGTTTCGGCCCCAGTTCTTCTACTGTGTCACGTTGTTCTGTCTTCTGGCTGCCTGGTCCCAAAATGTCCGCTAGTTAAATGGCTTAAAATGTTCCATGACTATTCTTTGTCATAGAATTGTCTCTAAAAGTCAATGAAAGTAATAGTTTTCTGAAACACACATGTATATCTAATTACTCTAAAAGGGGTTATAACAGTGGGGGAGAGTTTGCTAGCAAATTTAGGGTTATATCCTTACCAAACAGACATTATTACAGGGTAGGTACAAAAATAACTTTGTACCGAATGGAGGGCGTCCTAATTGTCATGTAGACATAGACTTCTTTACACACTGACACGTGCCCCATTTGTTTAAAAGACCTATAATAGCTAGGGTGTGAAATGGATGCCGAACTACACTGGTATACAAAGGTGGCGATCTCAGGGGGGGGGGGTGACTGGGGGACATGTTCCCTCAGTAATTTGGTTGGGGAAAATAATTTGGTTGAGGGGGACGAGATGTCTTTGACATTTTGGCAAAACCCGTAATCTTTGCTGATATTTGAACATTAGACTATCCGATCGACTCAAAGATCATCAATTGCGTGTAGCCCGACAGGGTATGCTCCTTCGTATTTTGGTTGAGGGAAACGAAATCCCTTTCATCCCTCTCAATTTTCTAATTTTTTTTCAACGACCGTAATATTTAGCGATATTGACCATGAAAGGCCAATTTTATTTTTCGGCCCTCAGGCTCTTCGCTCACATCTGCCGCCACCGTAGACATACATGATAGGTGATTACTGAGACACGCTTAGACCCACACAGGTAGTATTAAATGCAACTTCATATTCAGGACCTTCAAACAGAGATTTGCCATTATCAAGGGCAAATGACCGTTCAAAGTAAAACACTCATTAATGGGATATCCCCATCCAACCCGGCGGCAAGTTGCCCCAGCGTTCTAAACACAGTCTATCCATAGGGGCACGAACCGGAAATTTGTAAAAATAAGTTGACTAATTTTGGTTCAAAATTTACTAGATTAAGTTAAAAATGAGACAATCAGTTCATTTTTACCCAAATCTAGTGAAATATTTCACAACTCGGATTCCGGTTCTTTTCTAGGGGTCCTTTTCTGGTTGCTTCTCGCACGTGTGGCTTTCACTTTCCATAGACCCTTTTCCAAATAGCCATTACAAAGGATTGTGGGACAGACTTTTGGTGTGCGACGTTCTTGTCAATGGCATTTTTCTGTGGCCAAAAACAACCTGTACCAAAACTCTATCCCACAATCCTTTGTAATTGCTATTTGGAAAAGGGTCTATTGTCAGGAACTTTCTTACTATTTCTGGTCTTTTATACTCCTTGTCAATGTCAACCTGATTAATAATCAACCCCACATATATCCCTGCCTGCTTGAATTGTGTTAAGCGTAATTATAAGAAGAAATGTGTACAATGTGCTACATGTAGTGATTAACAACAAATAAATTGAATAAGAAAGACAAAAGGGTAGTGGGTAGTGGGTAGTGGGTGCATGATCACACCGGGAGCAGATGGCTTCCGTTTTTCGGGGGCTGTTCTGGCGGCCTTCCGTTTGGGTATGAGGTCTCCGCGCGTTTGTGTGTGGTGAGGATTCCGAGATAATATCAGTCTATCAGTCTATCAGTCGAAGTGCGTGATATTTTTATTTATTTATTAATTTGTTTTTTTGGTCATTGGTTATTTTGGTACAAACATACCGTCTGATATCATAAACAGTACGCTAGTTTCACACAAAATGTTAACCCAGAATATGCGTTAACTTCCAATACCTACAGTATAAGCTCTTGTCTACGTTATCGGTCTCGAGGACATTTAAAAAGTCACAACCAGTAAAAGTTGCAAAATGGGTCGACAGGATATATCGTACCAGAGGAACAACAAGTGAGTGTGAAATTAGAAGAGACATAACATACCAGGAACAAATCTACGCATGTAGTTTGATTAACATTAAAATTTGCATTCACCGTTGTGGGCTAAGACGTCCTTTACTGTGTGGTATACTGGCGAAGTGTTTGAAAACACTCCCTGCCACGAGCATGTTAAATTTGCCCACCCGGCGGACGTGTATCAGGCGGGGATCCAAGGGGGGTGGGGCTTTCCTGGGCTCAGCCCCCCCCCCTCGCCACATCAGCAATAACAAATACGCGAAAATTAGCATAATGTTATTCTAGGAGAATACTCGAGGGGGCTTTCAGCCCCCCCCCCCCTTACGAAAAGTCTGGATCCGCACCTGTGTATTACTCCTGCACCTACATTGGCTGCACTCATAATACCAAGAGTATATATGTACGCCAAAAGAGGAGCACAAATTCGACAACTGCTATGAAGGGGGAATGTTCAGTAGGTCCTATGAACCGAAGCTAGGCTGCCACTGAAAAAAATTATGTCTGCCTTCGTTTGGATTTCGTTACGTTAACTTATTAAAAAGAAAATATTTTGTTTTCCCCATTCCTGACACAATCTCTAGACTCTTTGAATATTAATCACGGTACATGACTCTTAGATTGTCGACGATCGTTTGACGTCATCTTACATTGATCTGAGGCGGCTACAAAATAGTGGACATTAGAACGAAACATTTACTATATCTTTACATGGCATTGCAAAAGCACTAATAAACAGACCGATAAATCAACATTTGACCACTATTTTTACAGCACACAAATATAGCCTAACTCATGAGTAAAGGCTGGTCAGGTTAATGATACAGGGGGTTGTGAGTGGTAGGATGAATAATGATTGGGATTGCCCCTGGGTTTGCAGTCAAACTTTCACTCAAGCTGCCGTTTAGTAAGTATTAATAAAGTAGCCATCCAAGACGGATGCGTGTGAAGCGTGCCGAAAAAAATCACAGCTAAGAGAGTTTATTACCTTTTGCTGCATTTTACATTGCAAAAATATCAATTTTCTTTATATTCTCTCCAAATTTCTCTCGCCTCCTTTTTTCTTTCTCTTCATGACCGACTCTACAAATCACTAGGAGACCTACGTTTAAGTTTTCCAGGGGTGTCACTACTCACCCCCAGTACTCCCCTGGTCAGAGGTGGCCCAGACTGAGGACCAAGGAGATGCTTCCTTTCGGAAAAACTACCCCAGTCGGTGATTTGTTCAATCTCTGTGGGGGAGGGGGAGCAGTAAAACATGCGGTGGGGCGGAACGCCCCTCCACAATTCAAGAAACGAAATCACCCTTATTTGCTCCAATTTTTTAACCGAGAACAGAGCCCTGTGGGACACCAGTTTGCAGTGGAAACGTAAGCGAATAAGAATCACCGATCTTAACAAACTGATTTCTTTCGCTAAGGTATGAAGCGAACCATTTCAGTACTAAACCATCCAAGCTCGTGATCAAGGGGGGCGGAGGAAACCCCCTTAAAATCCCCATATATAAAAACTTTCAAGTTATCATTGCCTTAAACACATTTTTGCACATCTGTCCTCCTAAAAAAATATGTCTCCCCCTTTTAAGCCATCTCGTTCACTCACGAGTATTTTCCACATATCAATAAGTCGGTACATATAAAATTCGGTAGCCCACATCCGTCACACGTGTTCACATGATTTTGCAAATATGTTCTCAGTCATGGATAATGGTGTCATTCTACAACGGTTGTCCTCCAATCACCCATCATAACCCCCGCAACCCACCGCCCCTCCCGTCGGTGCTTCGGGTTGCTGCCCCCCGTCTTGGAGTTTGATCTCACTGTTAGACAAATCCTGTGACCATGCCCTGGGTCCGCGCATTTGGAATTCGTCTCCTACACGCACGCCATCAAGCCCGGCTGTGCTTTCTCACGCATTCAGCCAGAAATTAAACCACAACAAATTGTTTTGTTTGTGCTTCCTAGAAAAAATTTTGCCCCCGCAAAATTAAAAGTTACCATTGTCTCAACACATTTTGGTGTATAGCCTACTCGACCCCCCTTCCTTAAAATATTTTTCTCTGGAAGATATTCCCCCTTCACTACTTTATCTCGCTACGGGCATGCTTTTTACAGAGAATCTGCCCGAAGGCCGGTGTTCAAAAGTGTTTTAACACAATAGGCTTTCAGCTTGATTTAAAGATATTTTCTGTGATTCTGTTCGGGGATGATTGTGTACGTCAAATTTATTCAATTCTTATTTTAATATATATATATATATATATATATATATATATATATATATATATATATATATATATATATGTGTGTGTGTGTGTGTGTGTGTGTGTGTGTTTGATTGTAAGAACATTTGGGTTCTCAAGTAGCGGCCCGCGACGTCCATTAATGCGGCCAGCAGAAGATTCGAGGAGCCAGAACATTTTTACGTGCAATTTCCTGAGTGCAATTTAGAGCCACATTTGCTCCCGCACAGCCATCTGGTGATTCTTACATGGTGGAAACAAAAGTCTTGTAACAATTTTATGCTGTAAGTGTGATTTCCTCCAATCTAGAGCATTTGGTATGCCATTTTTTCTCCAACAGTTCTGGTGACGCATGGTAGATGCAGAGTTCTACTGACCAACTTGTGTTTTAAGGATGCAATGTCCCACAATCTAGGGCTGTAGCGATGCCAAATTTTCTCCCCATTCTATCTACACAAGCTTGAGTTAGGTTAGGTTAGATGAGGTTTAACGGCCCAGTTTCCAACCAATTGGTTCAAGTCGAGCCGGCCACGGCCTTTTTTCCAGTTGTGGCTCACTGGCTTGTTTTCCCTTACTCCATTGCTTATGCGGAGCATCACGCACAACGGCAGTAGGTTCCATTTTTAAAGCCTTTGGTATGACTCGACCTGGGAATCGAACCCGGGCCTCCCGCGTGAGAAGCGGATGCCCTACAACTAGACCAAACACGCGGTCACAAGCTTGGGAGACCAGGAACCACGGTGCGTTTTCCTGTTATCTAGTGCGTTTAAAATATCAAAACTTTCTCACCTCAGCCTCATCCTTGGTGGGGCTGCAGAGGTCAATGTGATCTAGGTAGCCATCAAAGATATTACAAGCTTGTAATATCTTTGGTAGCCATCCCGTAAGGCGCCCGCATTGAGAAACCACCACCCAAATCATAGAATCCCTAGAATTGTTACGGCCTGCTGTGCAGGCACTTTCGAAGCTCTTATGTGTGGGCCTCGCCCTCAAGAATGAGCTACTTCTTCCAAAGCCTGGATTCGACCCTGGTGGCTACTATATATAACAGTGCATGATAAAGCAGAAACTCAAGAAAATATGGCGGAGGCCGAAAACACTTGAGAACTCCTGCTTTAGATCATCCCTACGTTCAATGACTCAGTTTGTAATATGTTACAAAAGCATTTTGCCCGAATGAATTTAAGGACAGTTACCTGGGAAAAATATTGGCTCCCCAGGTTTAACTTATTTGACTTAAACTTTTGGCTAATTGTTGAAGTAAATTTATGTCGCCAATGATTATATTTCACTGTAGGCCTACATACTTTCTAACGTCAAGAGCAATAAAAAGTGAGTAATAAAAAAAGTTACCCGAGAAATAGGTTTTGTCTGGACTCCGTGGAATTGCAGCCTTTTTGCCCTTGGCTCGTATGTTTATGATATTGGTCACAGGCGTAGGAAGCGCGCGGGCGGGCCGGGGGGGGGGGCGGCGAAACAGCACCAGTCAAATATGTGGTGGGAGGAAGTAGCTTGGGCCCCTCTCAAAGTAAGGACGGAAACCCCTTATTTGTTCCCTCTGTAAAAATGTCAAATCTTTACAGTAATTTTCTATAAAATTGCCCAATATGTTGCACTAAATTGCATCTAAGGACCCTCAATTATTGCAAAAATCTTCCAGAGGGGGTGGGAGACATCCATTCTCCAGGTCCCCTGTCCGAAACAACACTCAGCCCCTCCCCAGTCGAGAACAGCTTCTTACGTCTTTGATAGGCTATGATCCATTTTATATCGAATCAATGTGGAAATGACAGGAATAGCTTGTATCATTACTAAACCATTCAGCCTCGCCAATAAACTCTGGAAATAGCTTTTCTTCCCCAAAACATTACGTCTTACTAAAGAAACGGATGTTGCATTTTTTTGAATAATTTTAATTTTGTCCCAGCAAATTATTGGTAAGTAACACTTTATTGATATCCATCATAAAATGGCATTATACCAACATGGATTACAAGCATCTCCCATGGAAACTATAAATCGGTGTATGTTACCATTTAAAATTTTAATAATCCTTGGTAAACTGAATTCCCAAAACGCTCGGTCCGCATACGCGGAATGCGATAGTGCATTCGAACTTTAATATAGTGATTAATTAAATAAAAGATGGCCACGATCAGAAACAGTACGTGCAGTACCCTGAGCACGCTCAGAACTTGATGTGATCGATGCAATCATCTGCAATAGGAGAATATATTTGAAGTACTGGTTTAGATAATTTACTTGGCTTTTGCGGCAAGATGATAGCCAGATTGGAGTACAATAAGCAACATCATAGAAAATATATACAATCTGAAACTGCCAAACCTGTTTTTCAAAGTCGAGACCAGAACCCTGGGAGCTTCCGAATAGGTGAATACTATAAAGCCCTTGTTGTCTTTTTACACCATGTAACACCAAATGCAGTATTTTTTCCCTTCTGAACCATAATTCTTGAAAATAAAGTTACTTAGGTCTAGCTTCCATACTTTAAATTGCTAACCATTCTCTCTATAAGTCGGGGGTTTCGACTAGTGATACGCGTATCCCTAGCGGTATATGCGCAGGGTCTTGAACATCCTTTCTGAATATATGGATCATTTTGTTGCAAAAGGTAGGAGAGATAGGCCTTCTGTGCTTCATTTTTTTTGTCTGATGATTAATGAGGTTGTCGGAATTTTAAACAGAACAATATAATTCTTACAGAACAAAAATAAAGAAATACAAAAAAGTTACGGAAAGTGTTGTCAACAAATTGACAGCACTATTTGTGTATTTTTCTTTAATGTATTTCTTTATTTTTGTTCTGTAATTCTAGAGAAATTGTAATAGTGTACACAATGATACATCATGAATACTCCAGGGGCGGGTACGTCGATAAAAAAGATTGAAACCCTTGTCCCAAAGCATTTACTGAGGTGGACGTATGTAAAGTTCGAGAGGTCCTGAGGTCCATGTTTAACCGGTTCGTTATGGTGGTACTGGGCAAGTTCTGAGTAGCATGCATGTCGGTTGCTATAGTAAAGAAGCCTTGAGTGAGGAAAAGCGGGCGATAAGCATGTGAAACAAAAATGAATTCACCGATGACAGTTAGCGATTGAGGAAAGTTTAAAATATATAGTATATAATATATAATAATATAGTATCATTCAGGCCTGATATAATTCAGTTGTTTTACTACGCTAAGCGACCACAAATGTTAGAGAAGCCTGTATGGCCAATAAAGTACAACTTCACGTCCCGTGGTTAACCAACTGTCCTATTTAGATCAACTTAAATTTGGTTTCTTTTGAAAAGCCAGTTTAGATGGGAAAACCGTAGATTACTCTTGGATGAAACACCCTCCTTACTTTGACACTGCCGGGGATCGAACCCGACCCTCCCGGTTGCCAAGTTTCATGTCACTTCAAATGCCACGGCCCATATTACTCGGCCACAGCCCCGGTAAGATTGACTGAGATTAGCTTTACGTAAAGAGGTTATTGTCTATGGCACTACCTCTCCTTACTAGAGCATGTTGTTACAAACGAGCTTTTACCGACTACACTGAGGCACCTGTAACAATTGATTTCCCTGAACACGGACTGTTGCGGGTTTAAAGGAGAAGTACACTCTTAAAACACCTGGCTTACATTTAACCAGGATCGGTGTTCTATTTACTCCAACACAGTCCTGGTTAAATTTTCCATGAATTCCTAGTTAAACTAAGGCAAATTGTGGTTAAAGTAACTAGGATTTGAGTTAGTTTAACTAGGATTTCATGGAAAATTTAACCAGGATCGTGTTGGAGTAAAGACAACACCGATCCTGGTTAAATTTAACCCCTGTGTTTTAAGGGTGTAAAAGGTTCAGATGTCAGGGCGGAAATTGGTACTGTAAAAGAGAGGTAAGAAACTTATACACCCAAACAAAAATTACATCTTAATTTTAAAATCTTGAGTTTGGTTGACTGGGTACACTGCCATTTCAACTTGCAGCAAGTCTATTTTGATATCACATGACCAGTTCCCTGTACCATTTTTCTAATTTAATTTATTTTGGAGTCAACTACCACTCACAAAAATGATTTCAGGAATGTAAGGACTGAAAGGGATTAGGCTATGGCGGAGAATTCTGATACCAGCCGTAGCGTCCTGTCGATATCTTCCACTCCACAACTAAACATATGGAGAAGTGGTTCCTTGCACTGAAGTAAACATTTGTTTCCGTTTTGGTTTATTTGCTGAAATGTGATTCTCTTACTGTCCCTTTAAACGCTTTGTGGCATAACATAACATCTATGTCAAGCCTGCCCGCAACTGAATATTACTTAATTTAAGTTAAATCGCAATTGGATACCATTTACTACCACACAGAGACGGTATACAACAGTGTATTCACAGATTCAAGTTTATTCCAGTCAGACTGCCATTAACTGGGATAAAATTGCGCTCATTCATGCACAATAAAATGTACCAATGTAGTCTGCAAGAAGACTGTGAGATCTACAGGAAGCTATTCTTTGAAGTCTGTATATAGTGAAAATACGGAAGTAAGGTATTCAAATGTTTCACGAAATGAGCAGGGCTGTATCCAAGTACATATCTAACCCTAGCGATAGTACTACATAATTCTTATTCAATCGCTCCATCCAGCAACCAAGTAGAAATTTGGCCCCTGTTGAACTTTGCTTGGGCATCTCAGTTGGGCTTAATTGGGCTTGGGCTAAGGTTGGGTTTTATTCTAGGACCCCAACTGGGAACCATTTGGGCCTTAAATTATAAAATACTTAAATCAGCCTTAAATAATTAGCTTTGTGCATAAATATTCTTTTCTTTTTATTTTGACAAATTAGCTTTAAAACTAAACTAATCATTACTTGCCTTAAATTGGGCTAGTGTTTGGCTATAAACTGAATAGACCCCAGTTGGGGTCAGATTGGGATCAATGCATTCAAATGACAAATAAAGTTAAAATCAATCATTAGACAATGTTGTGGGCTTAAAGATTCTTTTCATTGGTATTGAACAGGAATCCCTTCGGCTAACTTGGGCTAGATTTGGGTTATGAATTCATTTATTAGCCTCGATTTGCTCCCAATCGGGGCCAAGTTAAGTCGTGATTAAACTAACATTAAAACTTTTCCAAAACAATTTTAAGACAATATTTTAATTAATGTAGTAGTATATATCTGTAATAAACTTAAAACAAAAACATTGAATCAACTTGGGTTTTACTTGGGCTTGAGTTGAGCTAAAGAATTTCAAGACCCAAGTGGGACCCTACCAGCGCCTAATCGGGCTATTTTTAAAATTGTTTCAAAACCGTTGTAAAACAATATTGTCTCATATATATATATATATATATATATATATATATATATATATATATATATATATATATATATATATATATATATATATATATATGTATATACCTTTAAAGGCTATATCAGCCAAATCTTGTAAATCCTGCTATTTGCCTTACAAGTATCTCTGAAGATGTTTTTAAATATAACTATTACAAACAAAAGGTAAAGCAAGGAGTTATTTGCCATAAATTTTACAATTCAGTAACAAATATATTTCCATATGATCAAAGAGGCCAATCAGGAATTAGAATGAGGGGCGGGGTATACTAATTCTGATTGGCGTGACTACATTTCCCCTTAAACACATACTCCAAAGCAAAAATAACTTACTATCTGTTTAAGCCCACTGCAAGGATTGTTCCTTCAAGATGCATATTCAGCTTAGCAGTAAGCCATGGACTCTTTTATAATGGGGATTTGTAATCATAAAACGAACCAAAACGAGCCAAAACGACCCTTAAACGGGCCAAAATGCGTATGGCTGTTGGTTTTACCGTACATGTACACTTCCAGTCAGTTCTCTATCCGGTTCGAGTCTACTAAGCTACATATAGTAAATTGTTTATACCGTTTCGCACAAACGATCTATGGATTAGGTCATTGTTGTGAACTTAGGAACTTAGGCTCATTATAGTCCCAAACCAACTCGGTCCCAGATCAACACGATCCCACGCCAACTCGGTCTTAAATCATCTCTGTTTGGCAATAAGAATTCCTGTAAGCGTTGGCTTAAAACTGGTCGATGTGGTAATGAATTTGACCACCTATTGTAAATTTTACTTGTGACGTGTTAACTGTTTTATGATTTACCAACTTCAGACACTGCAGTTTTACATATCGTATAGTTCATCTTGCAGGGGGCTGCCTTTAGGAGGCTCAGCGACAGTTTACATCCTTTGTTGTAAAAAATAAAATAGAAAAATAAGTAAGATATGTAAAGGCAGCATTTAAAGAGAATCTTGGAACAAAGTTTCCTGTAATTTTTCTCTTTAAAAATTTGGTTTTTTGTGGACCATTGACCATATTGATAACAATACACCCAATTGAAAATGTGTTACAAATCTTCAGCTAACCGCTCTCATTCATTTTATATATGTTTTCTAAATGATCAGCTACTGTCAGAAGTAATTTCCATTTTACCACCTGTGTAAATGAAAAGAATTTTTTTAAGGCAGCTTGTTTTTTCATGAAAAAAGGGGAAAAAAATGGCATTGGGACCGAGTTAGTATGGGACCAAGTTAGCAGTAGCGTAACTGGAGTGCTTGAAGTGGGGGGGGGGGGGGAGGGATGAAAATAAGGTAAATTCACCCACAGCATATAGTCAATGTACCGATACTTAGTGTCAAAGGGTTATCACTAAACAAGTCACTCCTGCACCTGTGACCCCCCATCCACCCAGGGGTGGCGCCAGGATTTGCCCGACGGGAAGACAGACTCCCCGACGGGAGAGCCAGAGACCCGAAGCCTCTGACAGCTCCGATCTCGTCGAGAGGTTGGTGAGGGGGAAATTGAAGAAAACCTGTGTACTATACCGTGTCATTGCGGGGCATATTTTGCATAAAATTTGTATTTACTAGAGGAAAATAGTTCCTCCCCGATTTAATGTTTTTGCAGGACTCTAAGCTGTGAAAAAAGCGCGCGAATCACGCGAAATTATTTTGGGTGAGCCTTTATATACACTAAAAAGAATCTGTGCTTATTTAAAGCTTACATAGGTCAATTATCCTGGCAGTTGGGCCCTATCGGGCACAACTTACATTTTACTTCCCTCCTCGAGTCACTAGCCGTACCGCAAGACAGATACAAGCAGACAAGAGAACATTAACTAAATCTAGCGAAATAAGATGAAATTCCCGACATTTACATAATTCCATGTTTTCTACCTATGAAGTTACTTGAAAAGATGTAAAGGGTTTGTAGCCTACTATATTTAGCTATAAGTAACGGAACTTAGGACTAGTGGATAAAGCGTGCCGAAAATTTTGAGTTTTATCTCAGATCTCAGAAATAACCCTTTTTGTAAAGCCAAAATAAATACATTGACCATATGTGGCGACAGAATTTTCCCGACAGGGGGCCGGACCGTGCCAGCCACCCTAAGTTCCGCCAGCTCCTTTAACGAGGGGGGTGATGAGAAGTAGATATGAAGGTGCCCTACTATCCCATGCCATCGCAGGGCATATTTTTCACAATATCACTTATTACTTCAAGAGCCTACTTGCGCACTGATAGTGTTCCTTTGAGTCTGAATCGTGAAATTGCAAAGCGCGCGAAAATTATTAGTAGGCTTACACTACTGAAACATATGTAATTATTAAGAACAATAAAGAAAAAATAAAAACCGTAGGGGTTGTAGATCGGGGATAACATACATTGTGTCGAATAGCCAAACTTTGCTCCGTTAGTCGCTCACCAACTAACCCTACCCCATGACACAGACGAGAGAACACCAAAAAGCTTTGCGATATGGGATGAAATTTACGACCTCTACATAAATAACCTGTGTGCTGTGCCTACATGATACTTGGTAAGGGTGGCATGACTTATGCTATCTAGCTATGTGGTAAGGAACTATTGAAGAAACTTGAGCGACCCTACAGCGCGCGTAGCGCGGCGAAAATTTTGGGTTCTTATTAGAGAAATTGTCCTCTTGAGAGCAAAGACTGGTAAACGATCGGGGAGACTAGTCGTCATTCACACCGGGCGAATGTACCGACAAGATCAGCAAATGTACCGACAGACCATCCCAGGAAGCCAAGTGGGGGGTGCGACCGCCCCCTGCCTCCCTTCAGTTACGCTGGTGCAAGTTAGCATGGGGACGAGTTGGTTTGGGACCGAGTTGGCCTGCTCATAGCCTCAGGCCAACAATCGGTCCCAATCCCCTCACAGCCCGGTCCATCTGTGGCGCAGTTATTGAGTTCAAGACTTTAAGAGTGATCACATGATTAAAACACTATGGACAATCTTACAGTGTATTTCCTTGTCATAGAATCGGCTGGAATTGGGGTCCATGATCATGGACCTTGTCTGTGTCCAGTTGTACCAGTCCCAGCCAATCACAAGTCCGGTACAAAACGAACTGGGACACTGACCAAAAACTGCTGCCCGGTGGTGATTTTGGTAAAAGCAGTAAATAACCTAAGACATTTTCCTTTTTACTTAAGGACAAGAGGGCATATAGTGAATTACTACCACGATCCACGGGTAACTTTCAGTTCCTTTTCGACATGTCAGAAACATTTCAGCAAATTTCGGAAACGGGGGCCCAAGCATGTCATCATATATCTCATTTGTTTTTCTCTGTTTCCACGTATAACCCAAAATTTCCACATTTCCCCAGTTGTCTGAACTGTAATTATTGCGGCAGTTAAGATGTTGTGGCAGCCTCTATATGAACAGTTAGGGGTGTCAGCTGGGCGATTGGCCTCTATTTTCAAAGCGATGAATCTCAAAAGGGTAAGATATTCACGGATTTTCAGAACTGTGTTTACTTTATATCAGAGCTTTATATATTTAAAGAGCGCCACTTCAAAGACTGCTTTACCAGCAGTGTTTATTGTGTGATATGAATGATACACAGTTACTGAGAGATCGTGTGTAAATGTATGAACAGGCCAACCTAACACGGGTGGCTATGGTGCTCAGCTCTGCTGCGTTGTACTTGTAGCTGTACCGTTAACATCGTCTCTCTAGCTCAGCTCTCCGGCTAGCTAGTACAAGCATAACAGTACAGTAATTCAGTGCATTAAGGGGAAGGTTACTCCGAGAATTCTGTGGACCAGTCTAGCATGTTTTGGTTTTTTTCACATGCTGAAAACTGGGAATAATAATGGAGGCTAATTTGAAACTCATATTTTTAGTTTCAGTTATTCTATCGACCATCCCTCATGTAACTTTTTCAGTCGGAAACGAACGGGGTAAGTAAAGAGTTCACTTCCATTGGTGTTGCAATGCAGTGTAGCTAGGCTAGTACAATTGATAACTTGTTAGCCTAAGCAGTAACTGTTAGGCCTTGTTAACATCGTATTAATTACAGTATGTATACAAGTCTACTAATTAGGCCTACTCAGTACACTAGCCTAAATAGTAACCTATTGGTATTACAGTTAGACTAATTACTGGCCACAGCTCAGTTTCATAAGGACTGGCCAAGTTTCTGTGGTTAGGCTGGATCATGGCTACTCTCGATCCGGCAGCTTAACATAGCATAAAGTCGGTCGTACTAGGCCTACAGTAATTGCAGGCCGGCGCTACCTAAACTTAGCCCGGCTATCCGTGTACGTACAAATTAACCGAGTACTAAGTTCAATTGTTTAGCAAACCTTGTAACAGCAAATTGGTACGTAAATCATACATACAGTAATATTATACAAACAAATTTGTCCCCCCTCCTCCCCCCCCCACCAGTCTGTATTCATTCCATGCACTACAATGCGAAGATCTGCGGCGTGAGCACCGACTCCTTCCCGGCATAGCGGCAGAGAAACGGTTACCTCGGAGTGCTGGCGTACATAAAAAAAATCGGCCTTGGTGCATGACTCCTCAGCATTTTGGCATGTGAAAATATCTACTGTTTGTTTCCACTTAATTTACCTTGAGTTCCACACAAAATATCTTACTTCCTGTTCAATAGGAAAGAATGTGTGTAACTTTTTGCTTCAGGTAGGCCTAGCCTATGATGAATACTCATCGTACAGCAGGCAATATTGTGTGGTATAATGTATAAGTGACACCTTTGGTTTTGTTGGCATACGAACGCTGACCCCTCGGCGTAACTTCAGCGTGGACTTTACATGGACTGCACCCTGGCCCCCTCCCCCTTAAAAAAAAACACCAATTACAGTATATGTTAAGTTAGGCTAGCCTAGGCCTATGTTGTCAGAGCTAGGCCTAATGAAATTTTTGTATGATCAGATGTGCCTCATATACAGGATTCCATCTGCCGGGAAAGAAAAGTGGCCGAGTGGGTGCCGAATAATCCCCTCCACTTTCAAAAGTTAGGAAACATGTGCCTGTCCCTCAGCTGTTGATGCCCATTTGAGCTGAGGCAGTATAATACTCCAGGCAGGCCTATGGGCCCGGCCAACTTTGCTTCAACTTTGCCAAAACACTGAACATATTTGAAATATATGATTGGTAAAAGTTAATATTGTCAATGTATGCAGACTCATTGACTCATTCTGTAATTATTTCTGTTCAAAAAATATAAATAAAATCATACTTTTGCCTTCAAAATACAACACTGAATGAAAAGGTACTTTCGGCAACTAAGTTCTTTAGGCAGTCAAGTTTATCGTACATTACTACGTACATCTTAGGATGCTTCCATAATGACACCTCAGTGATTTCACTGACTCGGGCACCCGGGTCAATGACGCACAACTTTTCGTTTTGACGCACAGACACAAAACCTGTGGAGTCAAACTGATGCACAGCTTTTTCCCCCAAAAAATTAGTAATGAAAAGCAATTTTGCCATACATTCATTTTACAAATTAATTCACAAAATGTAGCACTTTCCAGTTCCCATATTGATTATCGACAGATTGAATACTGTGTCTTACACGAAAAAGATAGTGGAAAAGCATCACAAATACAGAAAGTAAACAAAAAAAGAAAAACAGCAACAAAGTTTGCTGTATTAAACTCAAATTTATTTTGACCCCTTCTCTTTTAAATTTGATTCTTGCAACTTTATTTTGAAGGGTCTGTGACTCCTAAAAAAAAGTGATGTGTGAAAACCCTGCACTTATGTATAGCCGGGCTAAGTTTAGGTAGTGCTGGGCCAGGCTACTGTACAATTAGTAGGACCCCTTAAAGTTAGTGATTGTATGATGAGTCGGTCGGTCACCTTGAGTCGATTACTGCTTACAAAACGTATGGTACATACTGTACACTATGCCCAAGCGTAGGTGATCGACTCATATTACCACCATGCTACAGTCCAATTCTAAGATTAGGAATAACATTGACATTGACATGACTTTTTGTGTCATTCTCAAAATGCTAGGCTTTTGATTTATTTTTTTAAGAAATTGAGTCGGAAGAGTTACTTTGACAGGGACACTTCTGTTACCATAAAAATGTAAAATTAAGGTGTGCAACTCCCCTACAGTTTCAATGGACTACCCCAAATGAATGGATAATGGCCATGATCCGTTAGACCTACGGTAGTCTGCGGTACCCTGACTTTAGTGGGGTCGCTTTGTGGGTTCCCATATTGGTGTGGTGGTACCATGAGTCGGTCACTTCAAATGTGTTGTGTGTAACTCAGTGACTGAACCAGTACTGACTTACTCAACACAGAATATCTATAGGCCTAGACCTACAGTACTCTAGGTCAGCAATATGGTGGTAAAGTTTTGCCTGGCCTACATGTAAGTAGTAAGTTTGAATGTTTTGGAGTATGTGAGTTCAGAGGTGCAGTCCTTCTGGTGGATCACAATGTCAGCTGTACCTTGACAACTGTCTCACCTGTGTGTGCACAGATCTGTGTATGAATTATGTCATGCTGTCTTCAGCACTAGGATATGCACTCTAGCACTCACTATACTTAGCATATGTTTAATGTACTTCATTGGATGTGTGTATGTGTGGTACTACAGTAGGTTCATATGTACAGGTATGTGGCATCATTCCCTGCAGCAATGCATACTGTTGTGTGGTTTCTTTCATAATAGCGATCCTACATCTATCAGAGTATTATGTGTATTGTTGTTCTCACATGATGACATCATACATGATGTCAGTCATGTTATCCTCACCAAGGACAGGGACCACAACTCCACTTGGTTGGGAGACACTACGACTGCCCTGAAAAGTTTTCCCACAGAGACACCTGGAGGTGCAGTCACAGTTTGCATATTGTCCTCCTCAAAACGAATGTGCCCTGTCATTCTCAATGTTATCAGAGCATATAAAGATGGTGATGTAACGGTCACACATTCAGCCTCATCAAGCTCTCAACTGCAACTTCACTCAGGATGTGGTTACTGGTGCAGCTGGAATATCAAACCATCACAGCTGTGCTTAAAATCAAACACAGTGATGTCACAGTCATATTCTACTGCAACTGTCACTCCATTCAGAATGTGGTTATCCAAGAAGTTGGGATAGAAGTGTGCTTTTAACATGAAACACTATGACATCAGTTATGTGTTCTCCTCTCCAAGGACCACGAACATTTGTGACTCTCCTTTGGATACAGTTACTGGAGAAGATGAGATACCAAACTACATACCCTATGCAGGTGGAATGTTGGAAGGTCCAAAACCGATTGACCCTTCGTGATAACATATACGTGATGATGTCACAGCCATGTATTTGACTGGTCAGGGAGTTGCCAGGGGAAGCTGAGCCTATAATAAATCAACAGGGTTTTCAACTAACCCGGGCACCCGGGTCAATGACGCACAACTTTTGATTTTGACGCACAGACACAAAACCTTTGGGGTCAAACTGACGCACAGCTTTTTCACCCCAACAATCAGTAATGATAAAGCAGTTTTGCCAGTACATTCATCATGCAAATTTACTCACAAAATGCAGCACTTTCCAGTTCCCACCTTTGTTCAGTGAGACATTTTCAACCTCTCTGTATGTTCTGGTAAAAATCTAAATAAAAAACTATCGCTGCCACAGTACGGAGCTACCACCATTCCCACGTTTACATTTACGCCTAATTAACTGCACCCACATGCACTTAGTTACGTGATTAGACTTGACTCAAAGCAAGTGCACGTGTATTGTAAACAGATCACAGACATCAACATGCGTAGATGATCGGAGTGTTCTGGTTCGTAGTTCAATTTCAGTTGTAAACATAAGGCTAGGCTAGTGACAAATATACACTAGCCTAACATGATCGGTAGGAGATGTTTCCTGGGACATTGGTGATGCAAGACACACATTGTTCTTAAGATAGAAGTGATTTCCCACCTTGTTTCAGTATGTTTTATGTTGCTTCTTCTAGGCAAAAACAGGAATAAAGTTTGTTGCATTAAACTCAAATTTGTTTTTGACCCCTTCTTTTACAAGAGTTTTGACTCTTGTAAATTTATCCTAAAGGGTCAGTGACTCCTGAAAAAAATGATGAGTGAAAACCCTGATCAAGCATTTGTAGCATGCATAACTGCCGCCCACCATTACAGTGAATTTTCCAATGTCTTCTTTGAAACGGGCCAAGTTATCCTGTTGTCGTGTTGTGGGCCAATCGTAATATAAACGAAGGCTTGGTACGGGATCTTGGGGTGTAACTCCAGACAGAAAATTGACAAAAAATGATGAGAGCAGATTTCAGTTCATTGGTGATTTATTTCCATTCCAAAGAGATGATTAAAGTTGATCAGAAAAAGGCCGGCCAAAAGAATGATTATTTATGTACAAAGTGACTCTGCATGTTGTTTACGTTTCAAGGTCTGCAGCACGAGTGCGTGGGAATCCTGAGATTACGACCAAGAGCAGGAAGTTACTATTATGGGATACCACTTGCTGATTGGCTGAAAGTACCATGTCAACGTAAATGACCAATCACAATGGGGAAGGGGAACCTAGACGGACAAGGGGCCGTGTGCACTGTCTAGCTTTCATGCAAAATAAGTATTGCACCATCAGTATGCAATTTTAGTGATAAACAACAAAATGGCGGTCAGCATCGTTCCACACTGCAACACACTACATACTACATGACACTGTACAGTTACTTCATTTGCCTTAATTGGGAACAGTCAATAACGTGAATATTTTGAGAAAGACACACCCTTTTTGAAGTAGCTCAGTGTGAAATGCAAAAAAAAAAAAAAAAAAAAAAAAAAGAAAGAAAGATCACTTCGAGTATTGCATCTATAGATAGTGTCATTCTTTTGTTGGTATGTATGTACAGTATATTATCTGTTTGATACTTACTCACCAGGTGGTTTACAGGTTGTTAAGTGATATTATGTTTTTCTAGTAGACGCTTTTTACAATAATGAATCCTTCCAGCCATACCAATGTCCCAATACATGAATTTGATTTGATTTATTCTCACTATAATATACTAAATATTCATGTACTATATATTCTATATATTCATGATTTGAACACTGTTTTCCAGTGGTCTATTGATAACGAGCTTCCACTGAATGTATCTAAGTGTGCTATCATGCACATCTCTAGGTGTAAACCTAACAATGCCTTATTTCATGATTGTCTTGGAAGCAATCCTCTCAATGTTGCTGAGAATTATGAGCTCCTAGGTGTTCTGTTTAGCAGCAATTTTTCTTTCAACAATCATCTCGAACATATTTGTAAATCTGCTTCTAGACTAGTAGGATTTGTTTCTCGTTGTACAAATGGGATGCCTCATGATTCTTTCTTACTTTTATATAAGACTCTTGTCTTACCTGTTTTGTTGTATTGTGGTTCTATTTGGCACCCTTTTAACGTATGTCATTTAGACCGTATTGAAGCTGTACAAAGGAGGGCTACCAGAATTTTGTATCAGAGGAAATTTCCAAATGAGATAGTATCATACGAAGACAGGTTAAAGCATTTTAGTATTATCAGTATCAAGCACAACCTTGCATTACAGAGACTTGCTCTTGGTCATAAAATTGTTCATGGGTACTGTCCAGCTGAATTTACTCAATTCATTAGACCTAGCACTCGTGCCCCTGGAAGGCTTCTTCACTGGACTGCGAAGACTCAGACTTTCTATAATTCCCCCTTTGTTCATTTTACAAGACTTTGGAATGATCTTCCTCTGGATTTGCAGGAAATTCCCTCTGTGAGGAGCTTTCGTAAGAGACTATCTGATCATTATTTATCTATGTATTAGGTATTCTTAAGATAGGGTAAGGGGTGCACTCACTTCACTGTGTGTGTTTCAGATCTCTGGTCTATACCCACTTACCAGGTACCTTCACTATTGTTTGTACCAAATATGTAATAATAATAATAATAATAATAATAATAATAATAAAGGCAGTACAATCATGTGATAAAAACGCACTCCTTACAGTGATTTGAGTCGAGTGGTGGTGTGCGATTGCACTCGCATGCCTCAAAATTCCGAGTCTGAAAGTAGAGATATGTAGGGTTGCGGTTACCCCGCACCAGGAATATTGGAGTCGCCAAAGCCTACATTTTACCCTTTTCATACAGTAATATATTTCATTCTTGCAATCTTTGCTGTTGCGTTGACATGTGTACAGACCTTGGGGCTGCACTGTGGCTATTTTGCTTTTTTCTATTGCACTGTACTGTAGAAAGTGCTGGTTTTGTAATAATATTATAAAGCTGGATCTCTGTGACCAGCCCCCCATTCCCATCCCAGAAAAGCCAAAAAAAAAAAAATAAAAATAAAATAAAATAAATAAAATAAAAAAAATAAAATAAAATAAAATAAAATAAAAAACACACAAACAGTAGCCTCCAGATTAATTTTTTATGTATATATATAGCTGTTTTCAAAATTACATGAGGACAGTAGCCATATGGGAATTCGTGGAGAGATGCCCTCCCCCCTCCCCTAAGCTAGGACTTTGCTGGGGTATGTTGTCAGGACATGAGTTTTACTTGTGTAAAAACCTGTAATGCAAAACTGTGGCATATACTGTACTATTAGGCGTAAAAGTCTCAGTTACACAAAACCATGAGAGTACCATACTGTATAAAGTAGTATGTTAGCTGGTGTATATATGAATGATGACATGACAAGAGTTGTCAACATTTCAAGGATGTCCTTCCTTCAAACTCATCCAGCAGAATAAATTAAATTGGGCATTGACAAGAAGTATGTGACCATGAGACTTGCCTCGGCAAGAAAAAAACCTTGTAAGATGGATTGTAATTTACAAGTCAAGCATGAATGTATCAATTCATAAATAAAAAGTGAGGAAAAAGTAACATTTTGGCACCTCCACTTTTGTAGCACAGTAGAATGTAATTAGTACCTTTGTTTCGTGTGTATAAAGTAGGCCAGTTTTGTTTACTAGTATTATGTACTGTAAATTGCATGATATAATTTATGATGTGTGTGTGTACTATTGGAGTGTGCACTGGCTGCATACTGTAGTTCTCTGTTTGTCATTTTCTGAAATACTTGATTACATTTATGGGTGTAGTTTTAAACTTGGGAAATATTTGTTTCTCTTTCCATCTTTCCTGTTGTAAGAAGAGGGCTGGAGAGTCTAAGCTCAATGTTATCCTTCTGCTAATTAAAGGAAGTCTTGTATCGCCTCAGACATGCTAAGGAACCCTCAGCTCACTGTTTTCTTAATTGGTGACTGCAGTTTGATTGACGTAATCCAAAATACGACAAAAAAAAAAAAAATGAAAAAACAGCTGAAGAAAGCACAAAGTTAAATTAACCATTTTGCTGGCAATGAAACAAGGGCGAGTTAGTGTACAGTCAGCTCAAAGGGATGGATATAGTGCTTCCTAGGTAAGAAACTCATTACTTGTGATCATTTTGTGGTAGATGGACTGTCCAATAGTAGGTGAGGTAAGTCGGGAATACAGATTCACAAAACAGGTAGATTTGGGGTAAATTCCAAACAATAGCTTCATTCAGAATTGGTCAGATATGACTTGGGCAGATGGATGTACAGTAGTGTAGTCCATTTTATTGGTCAGTTTACAGCTGTTTAGCTTTTTTGTTCATACTTGACTGATTTTGCTTTGAAGCTATACGAGGATGCTACGTTGTGCTGCTGTGCTAGCCTAGCTCTGTTGTAATTTTCTGTCACTTCGCTTGAAGATGTCTGTATACTGTAGCACTGTACAAAATCCAAAATGCAATGTTACAGTACAGTACAGTACAGTGGTCTTTTCCCTGATCTGAAAGTGTACAGTGGGGACAGACTGTTGGAGAACATGAAAAGGTGTCATTGTACATAAGAATGTGAAAGAGGTACTTAACAATGAAATAATTTTGCATGTGCTTGGGGTCTAATACCAAATAACTTTTTACAGCACAAAAGGCCAAATTGATGGTCAAATGGGTGAATAAATGCCAAATGGAAAAATTGACTTTGTATATCCACTCAGTAGGCTATCTTACTGTAGTAAAGTGGTCCTAATTGTCATACATGCATACAGTAGGTAGCAGTTGGATGGAACATATTTTGATCAACTATGTTGTAAAATAAATTTAAAGAAAGGAATTATTTTCATTTACTCTCTTACTTGGTTATACAATAGACACTGGCAGTAAGGCTTTCATGACTCCAGATATATTTTGGTGTGGGGCACCTGTGTCCTTGGGAGTCACGACTCTTGAATGGATTTGTGACTCTTACAATCATCATAAATCTGTGGTGGGCAAAGTAGGGGTTGCGAAAATATTTCAGAGGGTTGTGTAAAGATCTGGGAGAGAAAAAAATAATTGCCATATTTCTCATTAAAAATAGGCAATGAGAGTAATTCTAATCTAAGAGCCAGTGATCTGACTTGTGTCGCAGATACTACATACGCGACTTATCGGTCAGATGTTCTATTCCCAGCCAAGCAACTTCGTTTGCCATTATAATAGACTGATTTTGAGGTCCTTATACCAAGAGAGTCCCAGAATAATATTTGTAACATCAACAAGGTGCTTTGAAATATGTTAAAGTTGCCTGTCTACCTCCCAATAAATCAAGGCGTGAGAACGCTGGGAAGGGTCGTTTCCGGTGATCTGAGGAGTATTTTTGTCAGAAAATTTAATTGGCATGCTATGCGCCAGCCTATGGTGGCACTTCGCTTAGAACGTGTCATTGGCTGTTGCAGTGTGTTGCTTGGTGAAGAGCAGTCATGACTTTCTTGATGCAGTCACCGCCTACTATCCCTATAAACTGCGCAATTCTGAAGATATCCTATTCTACCACCTCTAGCATCAGTTATTGAGAATCCTGTATTCTGATTGGTTAAACTCAGACCTGTTATTCCACAATAAATGGTCAGTAAACATAAATACTGATAACAATGAAGTTTGTTTCACATTTTCGGTGGTAGAATAGGAATAAACCACATGTATCGGACTATTATTGTCTCATAAACCATCCCTACTCCAAATTTCTTGATGGTTTATTCACCAATAATAGTCTGCCAAATGCGATTAATTCCTTAAATCCATTGTACATATTGCTTTAGCTTCAGTGGTTCAATATGCAATGATGATGAGGATGTGAAAAATCCACTTCTAGACTGCATAACCAAGTCAAATCAAGCTCCTACCACTGACCCGTCATTGAGGGCCAACAAGAGTGAGGAGTAGAAATTTGGGGCCACCAAGTGAAAAAGATTAGAGACCACTGTCATAAATGACACAAGAACATGTACCACAGCAGAACAAAGTATACTAGACTACCAATGAGTATGAATTTATCTATTCCAGACAACTCCCCTACCCCCACAAAAATTCCCTTGAGATAACTTCCCTTGGACAATCCCCACCCAGACCAAATTTCAAATTGGGGGATTTTGCCTGAGGGCTAAATATCATGGATGAGGATTGTCCAGGGTGGGAATTATGTGGTGGTACTTGTCCAGGGGGTTGTTGCCCAGTCATGTTAATTGGCCTTCCCTACAGGGGTTCATATAGGCCTTTCAGTAGCAAAGGTGCTAAATTACCAAAATGGAAAAGTGTGGCAGTCAGTTGAAGGGAAAAACAGTGATGGAATGTATGTTTTATTAAAATAATTCAGGAAACTTATGAAACAACACAAATTCCATTCCCAAGTTAGGGTTATTGTGCATGTTATTGACAGTACAGTGTTATGGAAATTTCCGAGAAGTTGTGGCTTAAAGGGAAGTGGAGAACTTTTGCAATTGACTCCTTGACTGGGAAACCTACTAGCAACCCTTTGTGAAGCACACTAGCAACCCTTTTGGTAGCCCACCAGCAACCCTTTGGGTAGCCCACTAGCATTTCTTTGGGTAGCCCACTGGCATCCCTTTAGGTAGCCCACCAGCAACCCTTTGGGTAGCCTGCTATCAATCCTTTTGGTAGCCCACTAGCATCCCTTTGGGTAGCCCACTCGCAACCTTTGTGGTAGCCTACTAGCATCCTTTTGGGTAGCCCACTAGCAACCCTTTGAGCAGTCCACTACAACCCTGTACATACCCTAGACCAGGAGTACCGGTACCTAACCTTTTAATGAAGATCTCCTTAACAGTTGGCATAGTCTGAAAAGATCTACCAAAAGTTGGTACATAGCATATCAAGAAAGTTTTTCCCCCAAAATGCCTGCCAGGTTGTCTGAAATTGCTCTCCCCCCCCCCCCCCCACCATCTAAACTATGTTTAAGCATGTCATTCTGCTAGCAGTGAAGCAGTGGTGACTTAGGGCAAGCATTCTGATAGGTAGGTAGCAGTGCCATGTAGTAGGCATGTAAGCATTGCTAGTGATTGTTCTGTGGTACATGGGACTGCCCCATTAGTAATACCAGGTGAGGGAGGTAGGGCTCACAGTTTGACAAACCAAGGTAGAAAGTTTTGTTCCTTTTGTTAACCTGACTCAGAGGCTTCTTACAATGGGCTATTCCCAGTCAAGCACTTCTGGTCAACAGGTCTAGATACCTGCAGTGTGCTCATTGAGCCCTTAAAAAATAGTTCAAACTTGTCACACAAGTGAATACAAACACAATACATACATCAGACTCGTCCAGCCTTTGCAAGGTTCAGATGGTACCAAATACTGACAGTTAGCATTCTCCTTGAAAACATGTAAGCTTGAACAGTACCTTATGGCCACATACAGTAGTACTTAAAGCATTTTTGTATTTTTCAATTTCATGCTCCATTGTGGGAATACTTAAGTCTTCTTTTTATAAATGTTTTTGATCACTTTTTGTGCTTTTCTTGAATAATTCTAAGAAGACTTGCATAAAGCTTTTCAGGATTAATCAAATTTTCACCAGATTTTAGCAAAATGTGGATATAGGAAGCTACCACATCACAAATTATACACAGTGAGAAAGTATTTTACTAGAAAAAATAATATTTTCCAGATGGGTTGCCATGAAGCATGTTTGCAAGGCTTTTTGTAGGCGCCACTTTCCTGGAGGCTGCAAAAATCAGCTTGGAACTTGATCTTGAGAGTTTTTCACCCCTAGGGATATACAGTAGTTGAGACCCTGTTCCATCTCTCCCCCTCCCTTGCCCAGAGGCCTCCCATGTCCAAAGACTGGGACTGCAAGACCTGGCTTTTGTGGCCAAGACCACCCTGGATACCCCTACAGTACTTCCTAATTTTTCCTCATCCATGATGTGGTGATCAAGACCTTGTCTTCCCGGTAAATTTTTGTCAGCTGTTTCCTTGACTGATATAACTAGCCATCATGTTGAAGGTTACCGGATGAAGCCATCCAGGACTTTTGAAAGAAAGTTATTTGTGAGTTGGAATACTGGTATCACTTACTTAGGCAAACAGTTATGGGGAACTTGCTGGCAGGCAGCAACCTAAAAACTGTAGCTTGTAATGTTCACTCAAGGTAGATATTGTCTTGAAATATTCTTTTAGGGTGCCTGCATTTTGATGTTGAATGCAAACTTGTCTAGAGTAGGTTCAAACAGACCTGTAATTTGTTGAAACGGGTAGGGTAGAAGAGTGCAGTACTTCTAATGCACATTTGCAGAGTGTAAGAACCTAACAAGGGTGTGATGCAATTTATGGGCAGGGCTGGTTAAAATGTCAGTTTCTCATTGAGCAAGTTAAATTTCGCACAATGTGTTGTTTCCATGTACAAAACAGGGAGCTGCTTTTTGTCAAGTAGCAACTCTCTGTATAAAAGTAGCTAAATATTCCTTCAACAGCAAAAGTTTTCACACCAATTACCAAAATTTTCCATCAAGGAGCTTCCTAGCTTCCTGATTTTTTTCCCTAGAGGTGCATGTTGCGAAGAAAGTTTTATTCTGTGACTACATGTAGCCTACAGAGGTTTTTCGTGTTAAAGCACTTGTCAGATTGCCAGCTCCCTTAATTCAAAAGATGCATTGGCATTCAATATGGGTATTGAGGCTGATATTCCTTTTATCTTACATTGGTATAGAAGTCAAGTTTGTGTAGTTTTCATGGCGATATAATCCAAACAACCAATACCAGACCAACTATTATACAAAGGTCATTTTATGCCCTACGTGGATCAATAGCTAAGATTGATGATCAATACAGTATATGGTATAGCTGTGACATCACATGGTACAAGTTCTCAGTTTAGAAGATCCAGTTAAGTTTATTAATACTCTTTCATACCTTCTCATTTTCTGCAATACTTGTACAGAGGACTTTGAGCAAGTTTAACATGAGCTGTTGCAGTATCTTTAAGTGGCTTGACTCTACAGTAGTATTACACTCGGTTCAAGTAGGATTTACATGGTGTATGTAAGCATGCAGTGCAATATTACAGGTCATACCAGTAACTTATTGTACAGTATGGAAGCACTCACTGTATCAAATTTTCACATTTATATGTCTTATAAGATATGAAAAGAGATTATTTACAGGAAATCAGATCTGCAACTGAAACAGATGAAGGCAGGGTCACAATATGTAAGGTGAACTTGTTTACAAGTGTCTCCCTGTTGAATCCATACAAATGAAGTTTCAGTCAGTGCTGTATATTGAACAAACAGCATAATGTTATAGAGTGCATATGATCGGTACCCATACTGTTTTATAGTTTGTGTGGAGATTGAACCAAGGTGGAACTGAACTGTGTTCTTGTAGAGTACTTTTAGTAGAAGATTGAAGCACCAGGTCAAACCTTTGCATGATCAGTTGGTCAGATTGGTACTTATAAGCACATACAACACATTAGTATTGGCACTAGGTCTCAGAATTTGAGGGAGGGGGGGATTTCCCCCTTCCAATATTTTTAGGGCATTTTGATTCCGGGGGGGGGGAGGGGGGAAGACCTTGATAAGTTGCAACATGTCTGATTTAAAAGTTACAGGATTGTTGAGAAAAGTGCAGGAATAGTGCAATCCAACTGCCTAATGCAAATATGGCAGTACAGTCCTGTATGTATGAATATTCACCATCCTGGATACTTTGTAGTGTGATTCAGTATTGTCAGTGACCACATGCAGCTGGTCAATTAGATATTATGCATGAACAGTACTGCTCCAGCTGGTTGCCAGATAATGTAAAATTTACACTTCATGGCAAAACTTGCATATGGCCAAATTTAAGATTTGCTGTAGAGTACTGTAAAACCTTGTTTATAATCCCCACACGTCTGTACTGAACGTTGTTCGAATAACTGAAAAGTTTGGATAAATGGGTCTGTTTTACATACATGTACGTTGTTATTTAGCGATGTTGGTTGTAGCATGTACTTATGAATGAAGTGACATTAACTGTTGTTATGTTGTCTCTGTGTCATTTCTTTCATTTCATAGTAAAAAAATACTTGTTGAAAATTCAAACTCTTTTCTGTATTTTTAAGACTGCACGTCCAGGGAGAGTCTTCATAATGATGAGCCTATACAGCTAGGCAAAGAATGTTGGTTATGCTGGATGGGTTGCCTTCTTTACTCAGTGTTAGGATTGCATATACTACACACATAATCCTAATATTATGATACGAAAAGTAACGGAACATTTTCAAAAACATTTATGACACAAAAAAGAACATGCAGTAAAAATTTAACCTTTACAAAACAGAATATACTGTACAGTAGGGATATGCTAAAGGGACATTTAAAGTGCTGAAGCCAAGCCACTAAACAACACAGACTGTCAAACCTAGTGCCACTAATTTAAGTGGCATTACCTACGATTCATTTTCTAGTGTGAGAGTTCAAGTCGAGTAGTGGAGAGAGTATTTTACTTACTGTACATGAAAATCTGAACTGGTTGACAAAATTTAACAGCATAGGTGGCAACCCCAGGGGGAAGGGAGAGAGACAGGGGGGACATGTCCCCCAATATTTGAGAAATCGCGCATTGACTTTTCACACAGTAAATTTTTGGAAAATCTGGTCAAGTCCCTCCCAATATTGAGAACAAGTCGCCACTCTTTCTGTCAAGGAGTTGTCACAAGAGCAACTCCCTGCTGTCCATAGTGTCTTCCACCAAGGGAAAGTTATTTTGGCCAATGAAACAGTGCTTTATAGGAGATGCAAATGTAGAATGTTGTTAAAGGTGTTATAGCATCATTCCAAAACATATTTAAGAATATGATCATATCCCTATTAATAGAACTGGTGGTGACTGCACATTGATGGACATTAATTCAAACACTATCTTCACTCTGGTTGGTCAGTGATGACTTGTGCAGTCAATTGTGTTCCCAGGTACTGTATTAAGCTTGCACACAGTATTGTGTTGATACGGCCTTGAGCAGTTTAAACTCAGTGAAGGCTACTGTAGTTTTGACAGGGAAGTGTACCAGACAGGTGTTTTTATTGGTTTCGATGATAAGAGAAACCAATGCATTCGTGATGGCATATGTGTGTATGTATGTGCGTGTGTGTGTATGTGTGTATGTGTGTTTGTGACACTTTGCTCGTTAACACGATATCTCAAGAAGAGAAACTCTGACAGTTCTCAAACTTGGTACATAGATGCGTCATATTGAGAGGAAGAACCCTATTGTTTTTGGTGGGGGTCAAAGGTCATCTGGGGTCACTGGGGGTCAAATTCCGAAAACCTTGTTAACACGATATCTCGAGATAGGAAGCTTGAATAAATTTCATACTTAGTATGTAGATGCGTTATGGTAAGAGTAAGAACCCTATCGTTTTTGATGGAGGTCAAAGGTCATCTGGGGTCACCGGGGGTCGAATGCTGAAAACCTTGTTAACACGTTATCTCAAGTTAGGAAGCTTGGATAAATTTCATACTTAGTATGTAGATGCGTTATGGTAAGAGGAAGAACCCTATCGTTTGTGGTGGAGGTCAAAGGTCATCTGGGGTCACCGGAGGTCAAACTCTGAAAACCTTATTAACACGATATCTCAAGGTAGGAAGCTTGGATAAATTTCATACTTAGTATGTAGATGCGTTATGGTAAGAGGAAGAGCCCTATCATTTTTGATGGAGGTCAAAGGTCATCTGGGGTCACTGGGGGTCGAATGCTGAAAACCTTGTTAACACGATATCTCAAGATAGGAAGCTTGGATAAATTTCATACTTAGTATGTAGATGCGTTATGGTAAGAGAAAGAACCCTATCATTTTTGGTGGAGGTCAAAGGTCATCTGGGGTCACCGGGGGTCGAATGCTGAAAACCTTATTAACATGATATCTCAAGTTAGGAAGCTTGGATAAATTTCATACTTAGTATGTTGATAGGTTATGTTAAGAGGAAGAACCCTATCATTTTTGGTGGAGGTCAAAGGTCATCTGGGGTCACCGGCGGTCGAATGCTGAAAACCTTGTTAACATGATATCTCAAGTTAGGAAGCTTGGATAAATTTCATACTTAGTATGTAGATGTGTTATGGTAAGAGGAAGAACTCTATTGTTTTTGGTGGAGGTCAAAGGTCATCTGGGGTCACCGGAGGTCAAACTCTGAAAATCTTGTTAACACGATGTCTCAAGATAGGAAGCTTGGATAAATTTCATACTTAGTATGTTGATAGGTTATGGTAAGAGGAAGAACCCTATCGTTTTTGGTGGAGGTCAAAGGTCATCTGGGGTCACCGGGGGTCGAATGCTGAAAACCTTGTTAACACGATATCTCAAGGTAGGAAGCTTGGATAAATTTCATACTTAGTATGTAGATGCGTTATCATAAGAGGAAGAACCCTATTGTTTTTGGTGGAGGTCAAAGGTCATCTGGGGTCACCGGAGGTCAAACTCTGAAAACCTTGTTAACACAATATCTCAAGATAGGAAGCTTGGATAAATTTCATACTTAGTATGTAGATGCGTTATGGTAAGAGGAAGAGCCTTATTGTTTTGGGTGGCGGTCAAAGGTCATCTGGGGTCACCGGAGGTCAAACTCTGAAAACCATGTTGACACGATATCTCAAGGTAGGAAGCTTGGATAGATTTCATAGGTAGTATGTGGATGTGTTATGGTGGGAAGATGAATGCTATCATGTTTGGTGGAGGTCAAAGGTCATGTAGGGTCACCGGGGGTCAAACACTGAAAATGTTTTTAACATGATATCTCAAGATAGGAAGCTTGAATAAATTTCATACTTAGTATGTACATGCATTATGGTAAGAGGAAGAACCCTATCGTTTTTGATGGAGGTCAAAGGTCATCTGGGGTCAAAAAGCAAAATTTTAAGAATTCCCAAGATCGTCTCATGAGTTCACCAGAAGGCAAAAAGCAAATTTTCCCAAGAATTCCCAAGATCATCATCTTGAGTCATCAGATGTCAAAATGCAAAATTTCTCAGGAATTCCCAAGATCAAATATGAACCTAAAATTATTTTTCCAACATGTTAAGATAGCACTTGACCAGTGACTGAAAGACATGGGACATCATGGCATTATTTGGAATAGAACATATATCATCGAAACCTCAATGCATTTTTGCATTCTGGTTTGAATTGGAGGAGGGACTTGAAGTAGGGAGAACTTTTGTACTGTCTGCGGTGAGACTTGCTGCCCCTCAAGTAAACATTAGAGAAAGGGCTTACAGTATTGTATGTTTAACTATGTTAAAAAGATTTGAACCATTGAGGGCAAGGAAATTAACCCTTTAAAGGTAGAATTTAAATCAGCACAGACCTTAGGGATGGATTAACTAAGAATTGCAGAAGTTCATTCATAAGTCAGAAATAGTTAAGCACTGGGTAAATATTTCTTAAATGGTATTTACAAAGCCAACTTAAGCAGTGCTTAAAGATATAAAAAGATAAAATGTAACTGCTATTGTATGCACATTAGCCAATCATGTTTGAGGTTACATCTTGTTGTACCACGTCTTGAGTGAACTTTTATAGTTGAAACAGCACAAATTGTCTTCTGTACTTCAACAGCTGCTCATTTTACCTTGTACAGCTATGCTGTACAGTACATGTCTCAGCAGGCGTGGATCCAGGGGGGGGGGGGAGGCTTTCCCGGCCTCAGCCCCCCCTTTTTGGCCACATCAACAATAACAAATATGCAAAAATTAGCATAATGTTTATCTAGGAGCATATTCAAGGGGGCTTTCGGCCCCCCTTTTTGAAATTTCTGGATCCGCTCCTGCTCAGTATGTGTTGGTACAGTTTTGTGTACTTTTAACAAGTCCAAAGCTTGTGTAAAATTACACACAGTATGTACCTTTTTCTTAATATATAATGACTAGAAGTAAGCTGCACAGTGTAAGTATGACTTAAGTAGCTTTTTGTGAGTAAAGTTTGCTTTCTGAATCTGGCCTAGACTTGTCGTGTGGTTACTGTACAATGTCATTAGTATGTACAGGTGCACTGCTGCTGTGCAAGTACAGTATGTGTACCGTACATGGCTTTTTCATCAGAACCAGTTCAAAATATGCATGAACAGCAATGTCATATTTTTCAAAACCTATTAATATGAGTATGATTGAAAATTATTCTTATTAGTACTAAAACAGACCAGGTGACAGATTCACAAAGAATACTTGCGCACCAAAAATTGCGAAGGTCATACTTACGAAGGGTATCTTGCTTTGCCAGTACTCATGAAGAGAAGAGTTTATAAATATTTTGTGTAACTTTGTGCAAGCTTCAGAGTTGTCGTTTTACAAACACATACAGAGACAGGCTGTATCAAATGGTTGTGTATGGCGTACAGTAAGACTGCATTTATGAATGTGCACATCGATTTAATAACAGCAGTCAATATGATTGGCTTAAAATGTGACAAAGCAAGATGCAACGGCACATACTATTGGCTCATATGCATGTATTGCAGTTGCACATTGGATCTTCATATGAATTCGTATTAAAGTTCTTTTCATGAATACCACTCAAAAGAAAGTTCTTATGCAGTTTGTAAGTACTTTGACTTACGCAACTATATATTTAAGCAAATGTTAGAGCAGGGGTGCCCAACCTTCTTTGACCCAAGATCTACTTTTCAAGTAGCCAACCTCCCAAGATCACAAAACAAACACTGTCATACAGTTACACATGAAAAACTTTATTTTTTTCATTTTTTCCTACACCCCTCGCGGGTCAACTTGGAATCAGTCCGCGGTCCGCCAGTAGACCGCAATAGACTGGTTGGGCACTCCTGTGTTAGAGAATCCTGCCCCAGTATGCCAATGTGAGTATGAGAACATTCTAACTACAAATCTTGCTTAGATCTGTGGGGACTTGAATGAATATCCTTCTGCACATATGTGCAAGCCTGTACTGACACAGGGCAAAGCAGATTGAGTATGTGCTGTTTCACTCAGACTATATACCTTTTTCTACTGTACTTAATAAACAATTTCATATACATTGTATACTGCAGAATTACTATGGTAATTTCTGTCATAATTAGTCATTGTGCTTTGCCTCAAAAAGTGGTTAAGATGGATATTAAAGTGGCAATGCCCAAGACATGGAGTACAATCAGTACATTATCCCAAAGAGTTCTTTTGGCAAATGAGGGCATAGAAATATAGTTGGAGACAAACTTACAGGTATAGGCTTGAGTGTATGGAATGAAACAGTCAGTAGCTTTACTTAGTGTTGAGAACTTCATATTGTGCAAAGTACTAGTAACTGTCACAGTCTAATTTACAACAAAGGTTTTGGTATCCCTACTTGTAGGATAGTATAATTAAAAGTACGGTATATAGTACAGTCAAATAGGTCACATTTTATCCACTGACATTGTGTGTCAGGGTTAGTAACTGTTTTATCATGCTGCCATGGTAGTTATCATCTCTACTGAAGGATATCATTAGATAGGATTGCATTTTCCTACAGCCTGGCCTACCATTTAAAAATTCTTAAATGATATTATTCCATACAGTACTTCAGAAAGGGAAGGGAGGTTGCAGACCTGTAATATTGTCTATTTACTGTGTATCAAACTGCATACATGCCATGTAATAGGTACACTGCATATTTCTGAGTACACTTGAATTACCACAGACATGTTCAAGCAATCAAGTGTGGTGTAATGTTACTGTAAATTTACGTGTATACTGTTCTTTATAGTACTAACAATGGACTGCATGTTTGGGAATGTAACCTTCTTTTTGTAGAATGAAGTTTGTCTTTAAATTTTGTATTACAGAACTTTTTGAGGATTTTGTAATTGTTTAGCATTTATATTATTGACAGATGGAAAATTGGAAAAATAAACTGCACACGCTTCAGAGGTGTATCCAGTACAGAAAGCTGTTAGCAACACATACTGAGACACCCTTATACTTTAAGCTATAGATCTATGTAAATGGCCCCAGCACAAAAGACCTCTGGAATGTTGTTTTGCAGTTGCAGTCAAGTCAATGGTGTTGGTATTAAAGGGCACCCAATCTCATCCCAAACAATAAATATTCTCCCAACTAAGTTTACGTCAAGCCCCTACTCCAATTTCAAAAAGAATACCTGTTTAGTGGACCTTCCAGACAAAGCAACAATATAGTTTAATAGTCAGGGTAACCCTGCTGTGAGATAACATGTTTGCCTTTGGTCTTTTCACCTATTCCTTGACATCAGGAAGCATTTTGTACTGATTTTCACTTCCAGTGAAGGTGGAGCTTCAAGTCTAAATATACATATTTATGAGAAGCGCTATCACTGTTGGTCACTTGAAGCATTCAACCGATAGACCCTTTTCCAAATAGCTTAACATTAACAAGGCATACCAAAAACTCTATCCCACAATCCTTTGCAATTGCTATTTGGAAAAAGGTCTATAGACTGACGTTGTACAAGGATTGAATTGCAGTGAACATTGATGTCAAGTTTCGCCGTAACAAACTAAAACAAATGCTGTCATCCTTTCGTGTGCTTGACTTCTCAGTAAGGTCTGGATTCACTGAAAAAGATATGTTGTTGTGGTACAAGAGAAGCTTCTTTTCCATCCACATTTCCATTGCCTTCAAATTCACAATCTTATGGATATTCATATAAGATATTAAAGCATTCTTATACCTGATTGGCCTTCCACTTTGTTTTGGGTTGGAAAGTGGCTTTCTTCATGTTTTTCTCCCTGAGGTCAGTTGGTAAGTGAAAAGCTCAAATGTAAACACGTTTCCTTGTGTCAGGATTATTACCCTGACTACATTGTTTAAACTGCTCATGGCTTTACCAACAGGCTGTGTTTGAGTACTGATTTGTACAAGTTATCATTGACAGACCAATCAGAGTGATGCTATTGTTTGAATTCATGTCAATCAGAGTGTATTCACTAATTGTATTTAAAACTATAGGGCTATTCCCAATGTTTTTTTTTCCTTTTTTTTTGGTGGGGGGGGGGGGGAGGCATAGACACTTTGAGATGTGACACAAATAGGTACAGTGGCAAACATGATCACCACAGTGCATTTCCTGCAGTCACAGTATGCTGTTTCTTTACCAACTGTATGCTTGGTGTTGTGGAAATCACAAAATATGTTTTGACTTAAAGGGGAATTTTCATGATCCCAGACAGTTCCAATTCTCCCAACTATGCATCTTCTAGCTCCTCCCATAACTGTATGAGGCTCTTCCTTGTGCAAGAATAAACCTGTTTTATTGCTTAAGGCCATGTCCTGGTGAGCACACAAAGCTATAAAATGTAATAAAAGTACTCTCTCTGCCCTGTGTGGAATGTGAGCTACTCTGCATCTTTCAAATTTTCAAACTTTGATGTCAATCAAACAGCAGTCACCAACTGAGAATTTTGATATACATACACTAAAAATATACTTTGGGGTGATGACAGTCTGTCTTTAAATGCAAACATTGATGCAGTTTTTGTGAATCTGGCCCCTGGATCTAAAGGCAGTTGGTTAATTAACTGATCTGCCCTAGGGCTCTTCAGTTCAGTGTGTGACCGACTTTCTGCTGGTAGGACCCATATTTTGCTGTCAGTGGTACACGTATATATACAATAGAAAGTTCTGTGAAACTAAGTGACCCTTTTTTGCATGGGCTGTTCATAAAACTAGACTTCATCAGTATGGGGATGACTTTGTGTTTTCTTAGTTGTTTGTTCACTTAAAGGTGATCAGTCATCTTGAAATATTCTTTGTGACGTCAGCCTTTTCTTGACATGTTTCTGCAGTCGTCACTGTTCAAGGATACACCGTACAAGTAGCTATGTACGGTGTATCCTTGAACAGTGACGACTGCAGAAACATGTCAAGAAAAGGCTGACGTCACAAAGAATATTTCAAGACGACTGATCACCTTTAAATAAAAATCAGGGCATGAAGATGATTTTGCACAGAGATGTTCTCTTAATAGCAAGTATAGTACATTAGATATTTTCAGAAATGAAAGATTTTGACAGAAATGATATCACAGGGAAAAGAAGAGCTAGAAGTTGCAAAGATGCTGTAGAGAGACTTGCCTAGAAAAGTTTTGGAAGGAAGTGCTCAAAGTTTGTTAAAGACACAAATATAATTACCTAGGAATTGAAAAATCATGATCAAAGCAAACTTAGATATTACCAGGCAAATGGAAAAGTCTGTACCCCTTTGCCCAACAGTGCTAAACTTGCAGTTCCTTGTACAGCACCATGTGTATGCTGTGTTAAGGTCATCACATACTGTAGGTTATATGGCCATATATTGCACTGCACATATTTGCTCATTCATCTAATAGTAGTGAGATTTATAAACAGTCGTAAGGGATGGTGCCAGATGGGGTGCAGGGGGGTCTGGCTACCCCATCGTGGAAGGCTGCCCTCCCTTGTCAAGGAAATTTTCCAATTTCATCCAGGAAACGTAATGAATACCATCAAGTATATAATCACTGACAGTGACCTGTCACCCCAACAGTTTACTTGTTTTTGCAAGCTCTAGGAGGCAGATTCTTCAATAGAAGTCACATTTTTCAACTTTTTTTCTTTAACAAAAACCTCAAATTCTTAGATAAAAGTGCCACATTTTCTACAAAAAAACTGAACTTTTTGGCACGCTTCAGGTGCCAGATATTTTGTGTTCCCCTTTCTTCCAGTAACTTGTCACCTTTGTGAGGGCTTGGTTGCTAGAACCCCCCGCCCCCAGTAGGGGAGCTTGGCCTCTGTGGGGCAAATTCTTGTTCCAACTGAAGCATCATTACCTCCCTGAGAGGTTATCCATTCCTTCCCATCTGAAGGCTGTTGACAAATGTGAAAAAAAAGATGTTTTTTTTTTTTAAAAACCAAAAAAGAGCATATTATATTTGAACCCTTCCCCTTAAACATACATTTTGCACTCTCCTGAAATGATGAAAAAGGGACTATTCCCTCCTACAAAAAGCTTTTTACTCAATCCATGAAATGGAGCACTGCAGCTACTAAATGTGACTCATGGTCTCTGTTGCTGTTAAACCCAAGAAGATGCAAAGATAAAATTCCTTCATAATTTCTGATATTTCATAAAATTCCCCTCTTGCAGGCATATGGGTGTAAACACCTAATTCATTAACATCAAGGACCCATTTTGACAGTAGTGAAGCTAAGAAGCCAAATATAAAAAAAATGTAACCTTCTACAAAAATATATCCTCCTATAGACGTTATCGATGTTATCGAACAGTTTATAATATCCAGTTCCAATGAAAACAAGTCTTGCCTTGATTTTGATATTGCCTGAGAGCTTATTACATCTTCGTACAAAACAGGAAACTGGCAGATACTTGAAGTTATGCCGTAAATGTCACTGGAGAATTTTTCTGCCAATTTTAGTTTTGAAATCTGATTTGGATCGCACCGTGCCATTTTATTATGTTAATAATAGCATGGTATGTAGAATATTACTTGGTCAACTTTTTTTGCAATATCTGTTAGGTTAAATCGGTACGTGTGTGCAATCCACATCATGGATTTCATTGTAATACCTAACTAGATGCTCTTAAGTATTTTAATGCTGTATCCTACTGTGCGTGGTATAAAGGAAATTACATCGCTGAAGTTGTTTCAAAATAATAACAGTAGGAGCATTAAGAAGACAAGTAAGATTTAAAAGAAAGATGGAAATTAACAGGAAGAAAAAAAAAACATTTTGCATCACACTTCCAAGTCTGCATCACACTACAAGTTTGCAGATGCGTACTATGTACTTTGCTTAAAAGAGTACCTTGAGAAGATACGCAATGTAAATGAAATGGTATTATATATCCGCTCCAGATGTTTTCACAAACCTGTGTATGCATTGCATAAAGTTCAAGTGGGCTAATGCTTAATGTTCAGTACAGCATCATGATTCTAGGTCACAAATTGGGTAAGAAATTCTGTCTTTAGTGGAATTGAGACTTCATATTCTATGACAGTTTGGTAAAAGTTTTCTAGAGATTTATATGAATACACACACAAAATTGCAATCATACTACAGCTGTACCACTTTCTGCCTTTAAGGACGTAATTCATAAGGTTTAGAAACAAGTATACAGTAGGATTTGCTAACAATCATTTGCATTCATAGATTCTGGTGGTTGGAAGTACTCCATTTTCGAGTATTGTGGAAGCTGCCAAGCCTAGAATGATTGTTTATACTTATTAGATGGCAAGGTATATAAATGGTACAATTCACTCTGCAGACATTTATAAAGCTACCCCTTACTACACCTGTTATAAAATTGTTACTTCTCATACTAAGCATGTTACAAGGAGTTGTTTTGACATGGCACATGGGCATTTAGGCTATGTCTTCCATTTAAGCTCATCCTCAGTTTGTCATCACTCTAAATGATGGAATCTATGACAGTTTGATACAGGTTTTCATGGAGATTTTTACACTTCTTGAGTCTTTTTTTACACTAGATTTTGTACAAAGTATATCTTTATTTTCATTATTGGCAGTTTATTCTAATGTCCCCCCTCACATTTTTTGAAGTCCACTCAGTTTCCTGAACATATGGTGTGTCATGAATAGCTTTAAAAGTGCAAGCCTTCATTAGTATGCAACATGGTGAAGAACCACATGGTAGTGCTCAGTCATTGCATGACATGTTTTCATTTCTTTGATATTTGGATTTAAGTTGGTTTTTCTGATCACATTTTATTGTTGTCCACCTCTGAAAAATGTATACGTTTTTTGAAGATTGATTTGCCTTGGATTTACATTGGACTTGAAGGTTTTCCATGAAATGACTGAATTTTGTGGTCATTGAAGCATGGCATTGTTACATTTTGAAAAAATGCCTTCCATCCAGTGACGTGTATAGAGTATTGTTACATGGTACATTTTGTGCATAACTAGTGGACAGTAATATGATACTATATACCATGCAGTGTTGTTTCTCAAGAGTTTTTTTTTTTTAATAAAAGATTGAGATCTTAAAAAAAATTAAAAATGAATTTACTCTGTGCATTAATTTACATTTTAAATTAATTAAATATATTTTTTAGAATGAAGTAGATAGTTCTGAGGGAAATTTTGTAAGAGTCAGATATCAAGACAGCTTTGTAACTGTACCCTCAGGAAGTGAGTCAGATATTAAAGACTTATACTGCTTGCTGAGAATTTTGCAATACAATCAGGTTGATTCCATACATTTTAAGTGACTGAATTCTTTTCTTCCTACAATAAAATTTTTTACCACTTTCCAGTTAAAGAGCTTCACCATATCACATTTTCTTCAGGGCCAGTCTTTTTGCCCCCATTATTGATGTCAGAAACTACAAGTATGGCATGAATATTGTACATGATAATAAAAATTACTACAACCTGTTGTCATTGTTGGTACTACAAAGGTTCAGTCTTTCCCAGCATGCTTTGTAATTCTGCAATATCAAACAGTCCTTTAAATCATTTGTAGAAGTTTATTTGGTGTTTACTGTGGTGATATACATTGTTACATGTGTATAACATATGGTAAATGAAGACTCATTGTCATTGCAGTAGCTTGGTATGATACATCCCCTTTAAGCAGGTTGTATTAACTTTTAAGTATAAAGCTATTAACTGCTTTAACAAACATGCTTGTTTGCTTTGGCGTAAAACTAATATGCGGTCATAAAAAATGTGGGTTGAATAAGCAAAAATGGCCTTTCTTTATGAGGTCATCAATTCTAGCCATCTTGTTTGTGTAGATCTCAGGAGGGAAAGAATCCTCTTTTAAATTGACTTGGGGTGAACATTGTACATGTTTTTACTATAAAGTATTACAGTCATTCTTTATTGTTGGTACTGCAAGGTTTGGTCTTTCCTGGCATGCATTGTAATTTTGTAATATTTTGTAATATCAAACAGGTTTTTTAATCTTTGTAGAATTTTATTTGGTGTTTAGTGATGTAAACTTAAGTTAATTTTCATATCAAATATGACAGGCATAGACTTTCATTGTCATATCAGTAGCATGGTAATGATGGTACAATACATCCCCTTTAAGGAGGCCGTATTAACTTTAGCTCGTTGTAGTAAAAAGTTAATTATCAAAGGTGTTTGTTTACTTTGGCATAAAATTAATCTGCTGTCATAAAAACAAAATATGGGTTGAATAAGCAAAGATGGCCTTTGTTTATGAGGTCATCCTCAACTGTCCAGTAGTCATCTTGTGTCGATCTCAGGTGGGAATGAATGCTGTGACTAAATGGCATCAGTAGAATTTGTCGCAGCAAATTTCCAGTTGTTTATAATTTGGGTAGCAGATACATTTAACAGCCAAACAATGTTCTGGAAAATTTACTTCCTAAATTAGAAAGCTCTTTAGTCCTTGAAAGAGCATGCGAAGGTAGATTTGAGAGTTTCGTACAAACACTAAGTCACTAAGAATCCATGAGTTTATTCCTTGGTTTAAATTGGTAGCTGCTAATGAGGTTTTCTTGCTGAAATGTGACAATTGGTTGCAACTTCATAAAATTCCAACCTTTTGGGTAGGTTGTATGCAACTGATATCTTTTAGATGTAATTACCTTGCAATTTATTGTTTTTTTCTATAATATGAAACTCAGAGACTGTGTATTTGAGTTTACAAGCAGGTCAAGCTGTGAACTAAAAGAGTATAAAAAGAGATAATTCTACAGTATGTAGCCTTTTTAAAATTGACACAGGAGAGAAGTGGTTACAAGACCTAAGTCACATTGTGTGCACGGTTTTGTCCATCATATCTCTCCTAATTAGAATGTTTTAAGCTTACTAATTTTGTACTGTATGTCTCTCGAATATTTAGTTTATGTATGTACTGTAGACCAATTCAAAGTAATGTTCTGTGCTGGCTTTAACAGTAGCAAAAAGGAAAATCACCTTTTGGTCTGGATGTTACAACTTACGTCAATGCAGGCATTCCAACTTTATGTGTGGACACTCAATTAAGCCGGTCAAAGCCCCAGTAATACCCCTCAGCCACCCACCCCCTACCCTCAGCCTCACTCTTATTTATCCAGTGTCTTATACCACTACATTTACATATTTGTTTTACAGATTTTAAGGAATACCTTTTGATAGAACTTGAATAACTTCTAAAAAAGTAAGATAAATATCAAGGATATTTGGTTTCAGTCGTTTGCTGCTGTTACTGTTACTACAACACATAAACTGATGTGGACGTAATAGATTAATGGAATAGCATGGTGCTATGACTAAACTTGCGATATTTGAGAATAAAATTACAGAACCAGTGTCAATGTTGTAGATTTAATATAATTCTAGGTAAAAATTGCATCCTATTGTACATGGTCAACTGCCATTTAAGTTAAAGCAAGAGTTATTTAATTTTACTTCTTCCATCCCAGAAACAGATTGTCCGGACTCTGTGAAACAACTGTGTCTGGCTGAGGGTCGAGAACCATGTTCTGGACGGGAGCATGTTTGTGGAGAATGCATAACAGGCTATAAGGTTGTTAATGGAAAGTGTACAAATCCAACGGAAGGTAAGTTCCAGAGCTTTAAAACTCAGGCCTTCAGAAAAGGTTATATTAGGAATTGCAATCCCTGTTGGTATGAACGGGACGCCTTGGGGATATCCCCATCATGAGATGCAAATTTATTCCTCACCTGCACTCTCACTTTGTATCCTGCAGTCATTACCCAACACATTTTTCTGCAAGTGACATGGTATAGGGCTTCCCCAATTATTTCTCTATACAATACAGTGCAGAACATTAGTATTGTGCAGTACAGTGCAGTGCAGTGCAGTACAGTACAGTACAGTATAGCACAACTAGTACATCACAGCACTGCATCACACTGAATGTTATTGTGCAATACAGTACCTTGTAATACAATTCGAAATACAGTAAAACCCCATTTATCCAAACACATCGGGACAGAATGTGGTTTGCATTAAGGGACAAATTGGGGTGAGACAGAGTTCCAAGTTCTGGCTCCAGGTATGGTACACAGGTTCCCTAAGAAAGTGTGCCAAAACATTTCCCAAATAATTTCAAAATGGCTAGCAAAATTATGGAAAAAAACCCCAAAATATTACGTTACCATATTATTTTTTGTGAGTGATAATATGCAAACAATTTGTAGACTTCTAAAAACCCAGCGATTTCATTCCCAAAATTCAAGACTGCGGTATCTCCTCAGTAGTGAATGCTTTGTACAGTGTACGCACTAAATGTCTGAATGTGCTGAAGAGCTCTATCCTAAGAGTATTTACTGTAGACCGTAAATTTGGCATAAATTTGTAAAAATATTGAAGACATGTAGAAGACTCTCAAAGAGCCATTGGCAATGTTTTCATTAAATATACTATTGTTATTTTTAGGTACGAAGCTTGCGCTTTCAGGCTTAGTGAAACTAGGCCTGATGCTGTCCTAACATTTTTTATTTGTGGGATGTCGAGGCTTTAATACCAATTTGTGACTTAGACTAGCAAGAATTTCAAAACAAATGTATACGATTATTCTTCTAAATTTGGCAAAGAAATGAAAATTGTCGTCATACCCAGATGCGTGCTGTTTTAGACATATTGACATCTTGCAGTGACTGTAAAAGTACCGAGAAAAATTTCCACTGAGTTTTGCCTTGTAATGCATGGAGGGGGAATGGTGGATACTACACTGTACTTTAATTGTGATGAATATTAGGTTGGTTAAATTGCAAGGCCAGTTTAAAAACAGAATTTTGGATAAACTGGGTTTGGAATGGGTAAACAGGGTTTTACAGTAGCGCAGTGCTGGGCAGTGCACTGCAGTGAAATACAGTAAAACATGAGGCTGTAGGTAAAACATGCATTGAGTCCCTTTTAGTGAGAACATAGTACAGTATGTAAGCAGGGTTAGCATGTTGAGACAAGCAGGGAGTTTTGTAGTATTGAGTATTGAGTTGTACTGAGTTTTGAGTATTACAGAATTGCAGTGCATGCTGGGAAGGGTAAAAAGCACAGTTTTCTTGTTAGAATCATGGTATAATTATGAAGAAATGAGTCTTCAATCTCTTAAACCTGGACAGAAAAGTCTCTCTGAACAAACTTTGTTTTGTGTAAAGAAAACAAAATAGTCAAAGCTCAAATTGTAGTTAAAGTGTTTTCACCGGGTAGAAAATTCAAACCCTTGAAGCACATTACCCATCTTGCTACCCGGGTACCAGACTGTAATTTCCCAACATCTGAGTTCAGTCCTTTGTGCAGGAGACATACAAAGGTAGCTGATAGATGATCGAGTTAGCTTGCTCACTCGATCATCCCCACTTCTCTGCAGCAGATTCGAAGGACATGGATAAGAAACCATGAAATTGCTTTACTTCATGCATTCTTTCAAGGTTCTTGATCTTGTTTGTGTTATTGTGAAAATCAGAGGAAAATATTAGTTTTACCTTTAATGGGATGTGGAGTCTGATATGTTTTACATATAATGTAAGCCCAACTTTTACATACTGCAGTTTTGTGTAAAATTTGTCATAGCTGGTTCGTTGTGAAAAATTTGAAGCTTAGTGTGTTACTGCAACCATTGTACACTGTTCTGTAATACCACACCTGTAGGTAAAACCTTTCACAGCAGAACAGGTTTAATAGTGTGTTAACACCATTACGACTTCACACAGTGTCTGTTTGAAGTAGGGAAAGACAATATAAGCCCTGCCAGCTGTGCAGGCTGATAACATCTTGCATTAAATTTTGGGAAGCTTGCTGTCATAATGCAGTTTGATTTTTCAGTGTACTGTAAATTAACTTCGTTGCAGTTCATTAAATGTGTTATTGTGACCCATTTGTTTTATGATCATTTTGAATTCCATTTTAATCGTTCTCTTCTGTTTTTATTTGTATCTTTATACTGTGCTGTATTGTTTGTGATGGTTCATTAAGTTTATTGTTGTCAGCATTTCGCCAGGTAGCTACTTTTATCAATCGTGGATGTTGTTCAGTATTATCATTCAAATAAAGCAACTTTCTGGAACCTATCTACCATACTTTGAAGTACTGCAGGGAATAATTTTATCTGGTATTGCATCTTGTTTGCTTCACAAGCTGGTCAGTCATTACATGGCTGCAAAATTTGTAAAAAAAAAATTTGTTTGAGCTAACTTTTAATTGGCAATGATTTTGTATTATTGAACTAAAACAATCTTACAGAAATATGGTAGGCAAAATCTGAATGCAAACATATTCCCTCTGGTAGTAAACAAAAACATTATGGTGTCATTACTCTGTGTTTAAAGAAAAAATTAGGGTTGCTTGCGATGTCCGCTTATGGTTCAGCATAAAACCTGCCCTGTTACAGCCTTCATATTAGATGAAAATGTTGTATGTAGTATTGTATGAGACTGAATGGAATGCACTTTAGAATAAATGGGAAGTACCCTAAGCTTACTGATGTGACCAGTTCTATTGAATTTAATAGTTTTGTGGTCTTCCTTGTGGAATATTTAGTTAACATGTTTACATGTTTATTCTGGATGGTAAAGATTTTGTCATTAAAATCTTATCTGTCAATCTTGTGTAAATATTGTAAAGTGATTTCATGATATCAGCTGTTGCCTCACTCAGCAGTCCATGAAACCATTTTATGGCCATTCTGTCTGTCTTACCAAAAATTTGTACTTTCCTTCTCAGCATATACAGTTTATATTGCTTACGGAGATTTATAATCTTTCCTACTGTAAAGCAAGTCACTTTTTACTTTATCCAAACCGGTAAAAAAATACTCTTCACCACACCAAAATTCCTAATTCAGAGTAAATTTGTGATCAACTTCTTCAGCACATAACACGTACCCATGGTAACAGTCTTTCCAAAGCATAACGAATGACGCAATGAAGATTTGGTTTGCGTCAGCGAGAGTCTGTTGTTAAGAAAGGAAAGCAGTGTTCGTTCTCAGGATTGCGAGGACAATGAAGACACAAGAAAGCAAACACGTTGTTTGAGGTATTTTGCCAGTGAAAACAAAGAGGGAGGGAAAAATCCAGTGCATCACATAGGTCACCACTGTGGTTTGGCAGTTCCATGGGATCCTATTGGCCATTACTGTTATTTTGAATGATCCAATTTAGATGGAATATAGGTTCAGATGGAATAAGGTTGAACATGTGATTAAATTTTGCCTCTATGTGCCAAAAGCATCACATTAAGAGGATGATTAATACTGAGCATCTTCTGAATGTTTGAGGATGAAGTGGGAAATATAATCAAAGATTTGAGATTTAAATCTCATGAGAAAGATTTCTTTTTCTCTTTTTCTTTCACATCTGATCTTCTATTTTGTTTCCTAAAGATAGTGATTCTAGCCTTGTGTGGGTACATATTATAGGAATTTTTCCAGCTTTAATTTGGAACGATTAGTTTACAGATTTGTTTAAAGGGAGCTTTGTACTCATCACAGAAATATTTGATGGGACAACAGCAAGTACCTTACATGGTGGATGATATTGGTTTAGAATTATCCATTGCTAGGGTGTATTTGATGCAGCAGGGACAAAAATTTTGTTTATTTATTAAGGTTTCGTACAGAAACATGAAAAAGAAAACCTTTGAAAGAAAAAAAAAAGCTTATCTTTTGTACATGTATACTTCAAGTAATGATAAATGTTATTTTTACAAAATAAGTGACTTAAATTCTACATATGAGCAATGGATTACTACCAAATTTGTGGCAGTGGAATTTTCTTTTTATGTAATATTCAGTTGAAATAAACCCAAATCTACTGCATGCTGGATAACATCAAAGTGTGTCTATAATTGGAATGTATTATTTACTCATACAGTATATGAAATTCTTTTGGTATTGAGATTATTTTAACAAAATGTCAAAATTTCCATAGAGTACCCTGAGTAAGTTTGCTTAATCAAATCATCATACTATTGTGACATAAGCTGTGCTCAGTTGAAATGCTGTTAATTTTAAAATGACTCGGAGTTCAGTACCAGTGCAAAGAACTTTTTAAAATTATTGACTGTGGCTGTCATTGCACTGTCCTTGCTTTGCTGGTATTGATAAAATATTATGACCTTATACTGTAGAGTCAAGTTTATTGACTAATGCTCTATCGGGTACTGTAATTACTATGTAACATGTTAATCCCAAGACGTAGGAGTAATTTACAACCCGCTTTCCTTTCATATTCCACAAATATGTACCAAACATAAAAAAGGGAAGAGGGAAGAAAAGGAAAAAAAAAAAAGAGAAAACAAGGAAATGGAAAGCGAATATGAAAAGTAGAGGTGATTTGTAAATGTAAGGTTAGTACTTGCTACTGGAATACAGTCAATTGATAAAACAAGTAGGAGGGGTCAATCAAATTTATTCCATGCATTGGACCAATTGAGTGAATTTGATTGACAGGATCATTGGGGCTAAGTACTGCAATTACCATATGTACCATGGAAGTACTTCCATGTCTGTACATTATCATCAAGATGTTGAGACTTCTTGATTGGGACTTTAAATTTAGTAATGTAGTATTACTAAATAAAAGTCATTGTGACCAACCATTAAAAAAGGGAGAAGACACCAGTCTGAGGAGTAAAGGTGTGCATAGATTGCCCAAAACTTAGACCAAACCCAAATCACCTAAAACTGAAGTCGGCTTTGGGTGGTCTTGGACCGATGGTTGGGTGGTCAGACCTGTAATGAAACCGACATTTTGGTTTTGGGTGGTCTGTTTTGACCCAACCCGAGAAAACCCCCAAAACGGATCATTCAAGTGGTTGTAAATTTAATGCATTTTTCAAAGGCACAGTTACTGTACCATTCCCCAGTGAAACAAAATGCCTAAACCATGTATGTTATTGTCCCTGTATGTCAGAGTGAACAATTGTTTCTGAGTATACTTTGTACTTTTGTTTGCATACCATGAAGAAGCACTTATCAACTGTAGGCCCTATACTTGTTCCATGAAAGCGTGTGGCAGGTTTTTAACTTTTTGCACCTTGGTCGCGGCTGTTCTGAGAGCTTTTTTGCATGCAGGTTTTGGTGGTTTAACACTCCATCAGTTTGGTCTCAGGTGGGTAGAGCGCAATGCTTTGAAGGTTTTAGGTGGTCCTGTTTGTGTCCAAACTGACAACTTGGTGGCTTAGGCATCAAAACTCACATGCAGACATGGTCGTTGGAGTGTACATTGCCCATGTATACACCTTGTATGCGGCGTGCTAGTCAAATCCTGATAAAATCAACTGAAAATTCTTTGGTAACTCAGAATTAGGAGAGGAATAGCTGTTTGGTGCTTAGCTAAAGGATTCAATTAGCCATCAGTGAATTAAAAGTAAGTTCTGTTACATACCAGTTGCAAATATGGACAGTGCACAAAGCTAGAGTCCTGTCTTGTCAGCAATTTGGGAAAGTGGTTAATGAGTGGGGAATGGCTCTCTTCAGTTGGATAAGGCATGTAAAATGGTGGTCCCGGGAGCAGGGCTGGGAGCGATTAGTACACTTCTGCCTTGTTACCATCAGAATTTGTCCAAAGGAGGAAGCTGATCAAGCTGGCTGTCATCCATACAGTAATCAACCTGGTATAAAGGTACCTAGTGAGCTCAGGTGACTCTGTGACCTATTACTCTAAACTAAATTCCTGAAAATGGGAGTTTCCAAGTGTAGGATGCAGATACTTTGTAGTAGCCCATTGTCCTACGAATCTACTATCTTCAAGAGTGAATGGATCCCTTTAGCATTTGTATAATCCACAGTATATCTCATAATCCTTTATAAGATAGTGGGAAGATTTGATCCTGACCTAAACTTAAAAGAGTCACAGTTAAACTCCTGTGGGCATGAGTCCATTTTAAGGTTTCTTCAATACATACTGTAATTGAGCATGTAGACAACATTGGGTGCTGAAATGAATTCTGTCCCCAAAGTGAGTAGGAGTTTTATATCTTTTATTCAAACAGACTTCTTGTGATGCTTTTCCTAGTTCAGACCATGCAAACAGTGAATGACATTTGCTTAGCAGCTTGGTAATTATGTTTGCACAGTGTAGTGCCTGGAGTATGCAGTACAGCTTACTGATCAGTCTCTGCCATGCTTGTTGTACCTATATTGTAACCTTGCCAAAATAGCTTCCAGTACAGTGGAGACTAAGCTTGACCTCAGTTGACATTGCTTTAATTCCAGATATTTTTAAACTGTGCACTGATCTAATAGCTGGTATAGTTAAGTGTATTTATTCCAAAGCCAAACAAAAATATGACTTCAGTATTAAAACAAGGCTTATAAATAAGACCTCAATTCAATGCATCTGGGAATTGCTAAAAATTAATAAACACAAATGCATCAGTACTCAGTATGTGTTAAAAGTTTCTTTTTTATTTGCAATAAAAAAAAACGTTGAAATGTATACAGTGCTGTAGGCAACTATCGTGCAATTAAAGTAACATGCTAGAAATATGGTTATAGAACTTTTGGTGTGCTACTTGGAGATTTCTGCTGTGGGAACATTACCCAAATTTATGAACAATTATGTATATTACTTATTGAATTGCCACATACTATAAAAACCCTTACAGAGCTGGTCAGCCTGTCTGTAGATGACTCTGCATAGTGTAGCAGAGATGTGGGAGTTGCTCATCCATCCATGGCTAATTTACAAATCCTCTACATTTCTCTCCAAACTTTTTCAGTGGGAGACCCATTAGTCAATAATGCAGACTGGTCTGTGAAATACCCTCATCATACCATCATTTCACAAAAGGATACATTAGTACTACATTAATCGTGTGCTATCTTTAAGTGTTAATCGTACAATAGATCTACAGTAGATGGCAGCGTGCCTCAAAACTTTCCAGGCTGCAACATGTGATTGCAGTAACTAGATTATACTTTCAATCCATTAAGCTTTAAAACAAATGTTTCCCAGTTTTTTCCCAAGGATATGCTTGATTTCCAACAATTTATTCACTCTCAGTAGTAATACTTTCTACAAGGTTTGTCACCATTGTCCCCCATTCCTACTGTATTGCTATGGCACACTTCTTCTGTTTATAAAGGTGAAAATCTGCTATAAAAATTTCTAATGCTGCTAATGCAGAGGACCACTCCAACAAGCCGAGAGAAATTTGTTTGCTGATTTTACTTGCAGATAGAGTCAAAAACAATTTCAGCCTTGGAAGGGACTGCATGACTTGTCAGCCCTCATTTGACAGCCTTGTACATACTCTAGTAGCTGCAGTTCAAATTATGTTGTAATCACTTAAGTTCTCTTTATGCAAACAGAAGTGGCGTCAGATTTTGAAAGAGGCCTTAAAATTGTAATTGCTTCTACTCCAGTTAGTATCAAGACACTTACAAGATGAATCTGGCTGTTGTAATTGTAAAGGGGAAGTTAATTTTTAGGAGCGTACAGTTTGTATTTTACTTGTCTTTAAGAACAGTTTATGTGCCGATCAATGTATGGAAAAACAAATATTGTATCATGGGTATGGGTTAAACCAGTGTCTTTTAAATTACTTGCTTAATTTAAGGAAGATATCTTAGCATAGGAGTGAATGAATCTATTTCACTCCTAATACTGTACCTTGCCTGCGTAATACTACTATTGGACAGTCTATCTACCATGGAATGATCACTGGCAATGAGTTTCTTATCTAGATGGCGCTATATCCATTTCTTGAGCTGACTACACTAACTTTTATTAAGAGACCCCAAACAAATGTTAGCTTTCAGCAAAGTCATGTCCTATTTCTGTGGACTTTGTAGGGACTTAAAATGCAAAAAAAAAAATAACTTTCAAAAATCAAATATTCTTCACAAGACCTGCCTGAAAAACAATACTGCTGAATTACTCTGTATACATGCACTGTTGTCAGTGATTTAGTGAGCCCATATTTGTGCGACACTGCAGCATAAAAAAACCCATGTCACACAAAAACAACCTGGTGAACGATCTCTGCACAGGTTTGCATTTTTAAGAAATCGTGTAATTGAAGGCTAGTAAAAGGTAATTATGATAAATCCTGTTTTTTAGCACACTTGCAGTATTAAGCATGCAATTTGCTTTCATAAAATTTTAGTAAAACCAAGGTGAGTTATGCCCAGATATTGGGCTATTTGCCATGTACACACCTCACACATCTCAGATTGCTTTCAGCACTCCTTTCAAGGCTTCCCCCTAAAAACCTCTCTCTCAGGTCAACCATACAGGAGGTACAGTAGAAATGACATGTTGTAATTACTGACAGTGTATTCTGTTCCACTGATATTTTTCTGTGAAGGTGCAGTACTGCTATGTACTGTACTTTATAAAGTTTGACATGGGTTCAGTTTCATTTTCATCACTGTGTTCAGATATTTTAACAGTATTCATACTAGTTACCTGTAATTCACTTCGCAGAGGTATACTTGTCCCTTGCTACTGTACATCTAATATGCATTAATTCTCGAGCGGAGCGAGGCATTTGGAGATTGTGTAGCACCGGGCCCCCATTGTGACTGGAAGTCAGTTTTCTGACCCGCTGACCCATCCTCAATTCCCTTTGATGCTCAGCTTTTGCGTGAGGAGTTTTGAGGCCTCTAATATTTTGGAGTCCATTGCAAAGTTAGTAAATGTGATAAGTACAGTACTGTACGTATACTGCACAGTACTGCTGTACTCTTCTTGAGAGGGCAGCTGCTGTACTCTAAAAGCAATGTACTGTATACGTGCTTTATAAAACTATGTTACATCTGTCTCTCCAACAACTCATTTCATCCTGATTTTTAATCATACCTTCTTTCAGTGGTTAGGCTTGAGTAGGGTTGGCCGATGTACGATATCGATATATATCTCCAGAAGTCCATATTGCAATATGCAATATGAAATATCCTTATCACACGATATGACGATATAGGAAAAAGTAAATCATTTTGGGGACTGGAAGTTCAATAATTTTTAAAGATGAAACAGTGGTTATAATTTCAGTTTTTATTCAATGATTTCTTCCAAATTTAGAAAATTAGGTGTGAAACTTTTTGAGGATTATTTCAGGCACATTTAGCCTTGTCTACAACAGGTTTGTCCATTTTGGCGATATATATCTATATATCACGAACATTTTGGTGATATTATCGCAATATATATATCGATATAATTTTTTTTAAATCGCCCAACCCTAGTCTTGAGTCACCTTCAGTATCTGGTAATCATGGTAAGCTTAAGATGAAAAAGCCCTTGTCAGCAGTATGCATTTAAACTTTCCTGTGAAAAGTAGTTGAGAACATGATAGTACAGTTGTACCCTACAGTACGTCAGTGAAGTGGAAGTAACTTTCTTACTCAATGATGTATTCTCTTTGAAAAATATCGACGACGGTGGAACCTTGCTGGTATGTTTTAGAACAGGCATGTGACATTATGCCATATGCACTGTACATAACAGGCTAATACATGAAGAAATGAACATGGCTCTTCCTTATTTAACAATGCACCTTTTATTTACATTTGTATTTCTTTAAACAATTGTTGAAAATGAAACACCATAAAAAGATCATAAAATCTTCAAAGTTAGTAGTGGCATATATTATTACTCTATTCCAGAACTGCTAAAGCCAAATTTGTACTGTACTGTATGTCTAAGAAAGGTACAGAAGCTCAAGTTAGAAGAGCACTGTATGTACACAGCCTTTAGAAAGTCTGGATAAAGAAGGTATGCAAAACGGCCATTTTAGAGGGTTGTCAGCTTGGCATGTTTGTCATCAAATTCCAGAAATTTGGTGCCATTGAAGATAAATTGGCATTAAAAAAGTCATTTGGCAGTTCCTCACCTTTTTGGCTCCAAAGTTTATGCTTTGCTATCCGTCAAAAAATGTGGCCACAAAATACAATTTATTTGCATTGTGAAACTTCATCTGCTACAGCAGGGCATTAGCCAGGATGGTGAGCTCAGGGAGTCCAAACAGGTAATACTTAGTGAAATTCTTGCAATAAAATGTACTATACATAGGATTCAGGGAGCCTAAAGGACTTCTGGACTGCTCTCTGGCTAAAGCCACATGTACTACAGTACATTACAACTTCTTAATGACATTCTATGTGAGTTGCCTTTTTGAGAGAATGTTTCATACCTATGATGTAATAAGTAGGTACCTGTATGTATAAAATAAAATGGAGTGCTTCCATAGAGTAGGATATCGGAACTAGAGTGCGCACTCCTAATACCACGTATGTAAATCCGCTGTGGTTGCATGGGGACCACTGATCTACCTGTAGATCAGTGATGGGGACTCGTCCGCCATTATAGATGGAGGCAAGAAGCTATGCTGTGTGCGAGCATGTGTGTGCAAACTGTATGGCGGCCGAGTCCCCATGCGATCACAGCTGTTTTGGGGAGTGAGCCCTCTAGTTCCTATATCCTACTCTATGGGTGCATCTTAGTTTTGTATGATGCTTTTTCAACATTGTTTGACATCTTGGTGTTTTATCTAGCAATCTTCCTTTCAATAAGCTGCAAAAGACCTCATACATTGACGTCACACTGACATCATTTTGGAGCAAAGCAATGAAGCATACGTGCACTAACAGCGTAGATTTCACACATGCGTGAAGTAGACGTGTGCACATATCCCCCGGTGCACAATTCGGCTATCTGCATTTTTTGGTGTAACTTGCAATGATATGCGCTTTTCATCCAAATGAGGGAGCATTGTCTGCTCTGTGACATCATGCATTTAGGTCTATTTTCAACTCCCATGGGTACTATATGTGTGCTACAGTATATCTATTTCCCAAACATAGAAGCATTCCTGTTGCTACTGTACATTTATTTTGCCCTCATTCTCCGTGTGTGCAAATCTTGCTGCCCAGGAAGTTTCTGAGCTGTTGCAAATTCTGCTGTCACTTCGGGATGTGTCAAATATTTCAGACTAAGAATTCTTTCCATTATTATATTCACTTACTGCCAACATTCTATCCCCACGTCACTCTTCTTGGGCAACGTGAGGGGAATTTTCATGTTTCAGACTTGTCAATCATGTATGATAAAGCTACATGAAAAAAAATTTAGCTCAGTGAAATTATACCTTTGGTAAATTTGAGTAACATGTCCCAAAAATGTTCAGTTGCATTTTCTAGGTGCTATCATCGACTCCCTTTCTCGGTTGCCCCAAATCCATTAGTTGTATTTGTCTCTTACTCCGTTGATGTAAACAAACCCTTCCAAATTGATGCCATTTTTTTCATTTTGACGGAATTCTTCCTATAAAAAGGAGGGACATGCACTATCTTCACTGCAACTCTGACATTTAGTTGCTCTCGATAATCCTTAAATATCCGTATAGATGTTACAAACACACCTTCCCATTCTAGAGAATTTCTGCTTTCTGCTTTTTAAAGTTCTCCAGTGCTTATTTATACACAGAAATGTAATGTATGTCCCTTATATTACTGTATTTTTGTGAGGCCGGTATTGAACCATGCAAGGGAATCTTCAGTCCAATGCATTTTTAAAAGGGCAAAAACATTTTAGAAGGGGAAGATTGCTGTTACAGTACTGTCAATACATGATTAGAACTTGAAAATTGTTTCAATGCAGTTAGTCAGTTACTGTACTTTGGGTGAACAGTGTGTAATATTTTAGAAATAGAGTTGCTGTATTGGCATCTCTAAGGCCAAAAACCCTGAATCTACATCGCCCGTCCTTACCTTCAATTTGCCTATGTAACCCTCACCTACCCGCAATTAGTGCCTGGCAAATTTGTGATAGCATAGTAGAAACCGGCACCCTCTGAATGAGGGCGCCCTTCCTCTTCCTACTTCATCTGCCAAAGTCTTAAAGTTAACATGCAGTTAGTTTCCTGGTATTGCAAATTTGCCAGGTACTAATTGCAGGTAGGTGAGGGTTACGTAGGTAAATAGAAGGTAAGTATCGGGGCTCGTAGATTCCCCAAACCAGGGAGTTTTGGAGAATTTGACATAAATAAGAGTGTAATGATATGCACATTTAAAAATCAAGGCCAAAAAGTATTTTGGCATTATGTAGGTGTTTTCTTGGTGTTTTCATTTTAAATTATGTATTTTCCTTGAGAATGCATGTTATTTTCAACAATTTTTTCAGAAAACATGTAAAATGCATAAATATACTACAAAATTCTCAGCAGGAGCATAAATACAAAAATAAACATGGTCGGTGATCATAAAAAATGTGGTTTTTGCACAAAAAGTTTATACTTTTTGTGCAGTTCATGCTTGTATGGAGTGTTTTATGCCAGTGAATGGACATATGTTACATTTTCTGACCACATGGGCCGTCATGTTTGGCCAGTTGCTTGACAGGGAAACTAGCAAGATTCCATGTTCAGAATGGAATTGTTGGCACAGAAAATCACTTGGCTTAGAAGTTGGTACAAGAATATCTATGTGAAATTCTGGTATGTGAATGCCTGCTGTATGAGAGGGCAAAGGCAGTCAGTCCAGATTGAATTAATCTATATATTTTATTTCACTAATTCCACATTTCGGGGGAAATAAATGCTAATTTAAGTATCGCCCAAGAGGGTGAAAAAATCATTTCGCCTTAAGTGCTTTCACAAACTTTTTATATGGGAATACATAAGTCTATTTTGCTCCTCCTTACCTCCTATTTACATACACATATGTATACCATTATTACCTGCAATATAACCATCTGGCAAACCAATAACACCGCGGGAATACCTATGACCTAAGACCTTACTCCTCTTTCTGCATTTTGCCGAATCGGACTCGGACAGTAAGGACCCAACCCCCCCAACAGGGGGCTCCATAAGGGGGTAAGTATTGTCACTCATAGACTCCCAAACCAGACAAGTTTTGGGGAATGTATGTTAACATCCTTGTAACTACACAATCTTTAAATATTCTATTACTTCTGTGTCGATGAATTGACTGACACATATCTGTTAACATGAACGGATTGGCAGGTCATTGAAATAACATTGATTATATCTTGAAGACTTAAGACTTAAGGGTGAAATATATGCCTACGTATTTTATTTTTTTGTTCTAAGGTGAGGGTACTATACAGGTTTTGCCATATATATTGTATGTATGTTGTGTGAAAATTTTTCTTAATTGTTAAAATTCATGAAGAATAACTCATTTACTTATATTTTGAACATTTATTTTATGTCCAAGGTACTTTTAAGTTGTGATGGTAAAAAGATTTTTAACTGTAGCATGTAGCATATGTTTCAAGATAAGATTAGGGCAGCTATAATCCCTTTGAAGGTTCATTGGTCACCATTACACTGCTATAGTTGCTGGTCCTATTGTAGAAGTTTCAAGCCCTTGACACTGTGGAGATGTACAGTACTTTGTAGATGGCTTGTTATAAACTTTGTTGTTCTAGTAATTGGTTATTCCGGTTATCAGTGAAGTAGAGTCTGCTATTACAAGGAGATGATTACAGGGCATTTTTTTTTTATATATATATTGTGAATTAGTGATCTAGAAATCTGAATTCAAGGGCTTGCCTCAACTTGTTCTGTAAATTTAGGACATCAATCTTGGTAATTCCACCATATTTGGTTAATCAGTATCATGGTCCCCTTCAGAATCTCTCCAGTTTCAGTCTCAAAGGCACAGAGTACAACGGCGACCGTACTTTTTCTCAGTTTCCAGAGGGAAATTTGTTGTAACCCCAAAGAGGCAGAGATAAGAGATGAGCACTTGTGTTGAAGAACAGCTGGGCAAGGTGTCTCCTCCGTAAAGCTAATTAGAATTGCATGAGGTGATTTATGTCAAACTAAGAGAAGTGCAAATATGATTCACATTAGTTTAAATGGACCCCTAGCTGTAAATATGGATTGCTTGTGGATACTGCAAAGTTTTTCTACACTACCAAAGGGTCAGAAACATATCAACAGTTTCTCAATATGACTATAAAGTACTAAATGGATGAACAGGGATGTAATTCTGAGAATCAGCAATTTTTCTGTGTGGATGGGGGTGGGGGGGGGGAGTAGGAGGGGGAGTGCACTGCTTATAGATCATGTACAAGTGTGTTTGTAGGGCAGACATGACAAGAGATTGCTGTTGTAAGCAAACTATCGAGTTTTAAAAATAGATGAACCAAAACTGAGTGGCCAAAACATACATCTGCTTGCTGTGACCATGCCATGTACAGTATGGTTGGTAATATTCAGTGATGGCTTTAATTTGTCTGTGATATGGGAAAATGAAAAACAATGGAATTAGATAGAAATGAGGAAGGAAAGGAAAACATGTAAGAGAATGGAACATTACATTTCCACATAAAATCTAACGAAAAGAACAAAAAAAAAAAAAAGAAAATTGTGATAAAAACACCATGAAGTATGTGAAGATAAGATTTGACATAATATATTTCCCAACACTTTTATTTTTCACCTGAACTATGTATGTCATGATGCTACATCATCGACATGTGGGACACAAGAGTTTGATGGAAAATATGGCACTAGACCAATGGAGGACACAGAAACATGCAAATTATGCAAAAACAAAACAAAAAAAAGAAAGAAAAAAATGCAAAAGAACAAACAATTTGATCTTTGAGAACACAGAAAACCAGTCACTCTATATTAAGGAAGAAACAAGTTGAGATGGCATAAGTTGCCATCCTGAAGTGAGCCTTAATAAAGTTGCACGTACTGTACATGATATCTACCGTACCTCAAAAAGTAGCAACTCTTACAAATACAAGGTCAAACAATACTGAAAAATAAATACAGAACATCGATCATCAATTGGAAACCATCCATGCTTCTCAATTTCACTTCTGACAGAAAATGTTAAAAGTTCAACTTCTTATATCTCACGAACATGACACGGGAATTGAGCATACAGTAAGTTTCACCAGAATGCTAATAGAGTTAGTTGCTCTTTAACATAATTATCAAAATTAAACTTTGAAACTGAAGTATTTTGTCACGTCTCATTTCTCGGCTGATTGTCGTGTCCCTTTCCTCAGCTGATTTGCAGAACATCGTCTCATTAATGACGTTTTCGTGGATTACCATGTATCTGCTGTGAACTATATGTCATTAAGTTAACTTTAATTGACCTATTGGTATTTGACAGTATCGCAGTTGTGATAGGGCAATTTTCCCTGCACTGTGTCTGACATTCCCTTGTGCGATATATGCATACAGGGTCAGTAGATCTTCTGCAGAAAAATCCATAGCTTGTGGCACAAAATTAAAAATTCCTCTCTACAGTTCAACAGTATATAGTACCTGGTTGCTAAGGTCTATTGGCATTATGTGCCTTATAAAAGTGATCCTTAGGCTAAGTTGTCCTCGAAAACTTGTTAAGTCCAGGCAATAACATTAGCTTCTGTTCTTCTGTTAAAGTTTTAAGAGCTTTTCCTTTCAATACCAAGATAGATTCCTCCCCAAATCAATATACTCTATTCTTAAAAAGAAAGACTTAAAAGAAAAAGGATCAATATATTCCTACTGTGTGACCGGTCAGTCAGTATGTGACTGACCGTTTATCACAGCATGTAGAAATGTATGATGTGTGTTTAGAGAAACAAGAGCCTTGAAATATCATGGCATCACTAGAAATGTACAAAAGTACCCAGGGCAAAGCCCAGTAATTCAGGGGTACAGAATAAATTGTTTCACCCCCATGAAAGATAATTACTACTATTTCTATAGATATGTTGCTGTTAAAATTTTTCTTCCAGCTTTCACTCGAGAATGTACTAAAGTTCAGCTGGGAAAGAGGGGAAGAAAAATCAATTGCCATTTTCTCATAGGAGGGAAATCCAATGTTTTGGGTCTTTTCAATACTTTTAACGTAGAATCGATGAAAGTTTTAAGATCTTTGTGTCACAAGAGAGTGTTTTTACAATAAGGTACTGCAAGGTTTAATAATTCTTTGTCTCTGTTGCTTGGAGGCAAGGATTGGATCATTTACAGTTTTGAGGATAACTAGATTTATTTGGTAGGCCACTGACTCAAAAATTTTGTCAGAATTTACATATAGCCTAAAGGCATCAGTTCTTTATCCAAATGACATGAAAGTGTTTGATGTTTCATATGAAAAAATAAAGCTTCCGAAATACGCAGTGCATGGGGGTAGGGGTGGGGAGTTATGTAGCAATTTCCATACAGTAAGCAGCTATAGTACAGATAGCACAATTTAATGTTAGCTTTGAAAAATTGACAAAGATACTGCTTCAGAGAAAAATGGTATCTGACAGTCCATGTGAGTAAGAAGTACAGTAGCCTAAGTACTCAGATCAGCTTGTTTTGTGCACTTTATGAGAACTGTATTGTGATCAAAATCATCATCAGCCTTATACAAATTATGCACTCAAATATAAAAGCCAGCTCTCAAGGTGAATCTAATTGTAAGAAGTAGTGTAATTTAGATTATGTGGGAGTTTATGTAGTTATCATAAGACTCACCTTGCAGACATAATCGTCCCTTGCAACATCTTAATACATGAAAAATGAGGACGGTTCAGGGGGTCAGAGGACAGACTTCTAGTCATATTGGGGGGTGCAGTGCTTAAAGGATGTTGGAATGCACTACTTTACTTGGAAAATAATGTATATTAGATGTAGTAAGGGTGTAAGTTGTGGAGAATGCAAATTCCTTGTAATTATACTTTATTACAAAGTGAAAATCTTCAAATAAAGTTATAAAACCAGGATTTCTTAAATATGACTACAGAATCTAGTAGCAGTTAAACTGAACAAGAGGAATGTATATACTGCTTTTAAAACCCAAAAGATAGGGCTGGATTCCTTCAGCAGTGGGTGACATAATGTAGTCTCTACTGGAATAATCATGACAGATATTCGTAAATTTTCTTGCACCATCTAGCTAATATGGTATATTTTCTTAAAATTTTAAGGTTGTTATTTACATATGATCAGTATGGCCATCTCTGTGAAGGTGGTGAGTTACCTTTGTTAGAAATATTTAAGTCGGTGTCTTTGATGGCATGAGGCAGTACTTAGCTAGATTTCCATGCCTAAAGAGGAAAACAAGAGTTAATTACTCTAGAGTACTTCCCCAAAATAGTCAAAAAGCCCAAAGGACATTTCAATTTTTATCTGCGGATCTTTGTTGAAAATGTCATTTGACTTGACGAAGATACATCATGCATACTATCAGGATACATTGACCTTTGTTAATGTCATTAAAATTTCAAAGGTGTTTTGCTGTTTTTTTTAGCTGTTTTCTGACATTTTCTGTTGTAGAATTTTAAAATAGTAGTACACAGCCATACCCACCCACAGTTTCTCAACCCACATGTTTATCATACCCTGCAAGTGAGTTTTGTTAGCATCACAATTTGACTACGTTCTGTGGGATTAATAAAAGTGTACAGTTTCCAGTTTTATTTTAGGAGGGCATGTTTTCATCTGCTTAGCACTGAAGTAAGCATACTGTGATAGTTCGTGTGTGCAATCAAAATTTGTTTTCTTAATTTAAGGACAAATTATACTCATTGATGGTGTCAAGTAATTCTTCCTCCAAAAGAAATGGTTGAACCCGTGTACAGTCAACAAGAGATGACAGACAGGTGGAACGTTGGTAGCTGGTTCCCACATCGTTGTTAGTGGAGTGTGCGTGTGTACATGTGTGTTAAGGAATTTTGCTGTGCTGTTATTAGCAGAGGGAATGAATGACACACTAATAGGAAATAAGAGTGACTCAGTAGCAATCAAAGACCTGTAGACCACATCATTCGGTAGTTGTCCACTGAGTGGCAAGTCACGTTCATTTGGAGTGGGATGCTGTCGCAGCTTGTTTCTTCCACGTTGAGGACAGCTCAGATCAAAACCCCTGCAGGTGAATTTGGTTATCCGGAATGGATACATTCTGCTGAAGTTGAAAGGACCTAGTGATTGAAGAGTAAGGATGTATTACCTGGGAAAGGATAACAAGGCTTGGAAATATGCAGTACTCTTTTTGCTGTTAATATTTACTCTGCTCTGTGGTGGGGTTGCTGGTGGCTCTATTAGGAAGCGAGCTGGTAAGATTTTTTTCAGGAAAAAGAACAACTTAATTACAATTTTTGTACTTGTTCCATGCATCTTTATTAAGTGGAAAATAAAAGTGCCAGTACTTGCCAGAAACCTTGACCGTGACTTTTTTAATGGTTTGAACTATTCTTAATAGTAATTCAAACCCTTCAGTTTGCTGCTAGTATAGGAACTTTGAAACAAGCCATTGCCCCCTTTATGCACTTGTGCCTTTCTCCCAAGACAGCTAGGATCCATTTAAAATCATATTGTGGGGTAATGATCCCTTATTCTATCATGAGTTAAAAGATCCCCCAGTCTGGTAGAATTTTAACTATTTTGACCAATTGTGCCCAATCTGTGGGAAGGAAACCATGAGTCTATTTCGCTCCTCCTTACCTCCTATTTACATACCATTATTGCCTGCAATAACTGTCTGGCAAACCAATAACACCGCGGGAATACCTATGACGTATGACCTAAGACCTAGCTCTTCCTTCTCCATTTTGCCTTCTCCGTGCAAAGTGTTGCCACTTGTGACTTGACATACTTCACATTTACAGAATGCTCTGCATTGATTAAGATTTGTCTGTCATAAATTTAGAAAAGCTGGTATCGATTGTTTCAGTCACAGCTACCCTTAAGCTGTTTTTTTTTCCTTTGCCAAATGTTGTAAATTTGGCCTTATTTCAATGTAAAAAGGTACCTATTCAGGCATGAAATGTATGGACGTGTGGCCATGAAACATCGCTCTATTGTGGGCCTAGCATATCTCGACTTTGGCCATGCTTTTTGTTTTCTGTAGTTTGGCCATGGGCATGAAGTATCAATTTGATCTGGTATCTGGCCTGGTACAGCAATGTCCGTGCAGTTTTATACTTATCACTTCAGTACTGTAATCAGACAGAATTACGTTTGCACATGTATGCATGTAGAATGAAAAGGTCAAGATGAGTCAATGTACACAACTGAATTGAAATTATGTCACTGTGTTGAATCATATTTTCATTGTCATGAAAACTTATCTCTATTTCATTCTATTGCTTCTATGTATTTCATAATTTAATCATTTTTTTATAGGGTGGGAGTGGGAGGGGGTTTCATGGAGGCCTGCATAATGTTTGCACTTAAATTACTACAACAAACAGAGGGGGCAAGAGATACAGTTTGGACAGAACATGATCAATCATGTGGCTTTATTTTGGCCTAATAGGTTAAAGTTTGTTGGACATATAGGCAGGGAACCATAACTTGTTTTGCTGGTGTTCATAAAAGTTGAAGTTGGTAATTTTTTGTGGTGATCTTTTTTATTTTTTTTATCTTTTTTTTAATTTTTTTTCTTTCTCTCTTTTGTTTTTGTATGCTTTTAACTAAACCCAAGCCTGTACAGCTGTGTAAAGTACAAAGAGCCAAAGTATCACATACTAAGGCACACATTTGTATAATAAATGGGTATGGTTTGAGATGTATCATACAGGACTTGCCACTGTGCATCAAGGTAGAGTTAATCTCTTGTTTCAAGCAAGTAGCAGTCAGCACAATTGGTTCAGAATGTTGCCAAACAAGATACCGTAAGGGCCACCAGCTTGATAGGCTTACAGTTTCATTTATTACTGGTATGCTACATGTATGCCTTTGTGAACTTCTTGCCTTGAATATTACGTACGAAATCACATCCACAGCTTCTAAATAATTTGGCATGATTTTTGTATCTAATACATTAATGCATCCATGGCTGGTGATTTGCACATTTGACTTCACAGCCATAATTATTTTCCTAATAAAGTTTTCGACTCATTTTAAAAAAACAATATGATGCTTTACTCAAGTCTCTCAGGGATGTAAAAGAAGGTCATTATTTATTATGTCCTTTATTATCCCCATCTACCGCAGCTTGTGCACCTCTAGATTGCAAGCAAATTACTCCAATATTGGTTATTATACAATCCAACCAGTATGATAGCAGATGTACAGTAGATGATGCTGTAAGGGTGCAATTTCTCTAGGAAAATTAAGCTACAGAAATTATGTAAATGAGATGTAGCTTGGGGTAAGAGTTACCATATTTATGAATATACCCAAACCAAGAAATTATTGGGAAATGGCGGCAATTCATTACTTGAAGTGTAACTTTTTCCTTCATAATTATCTCTTATCAAATGCATTACTTTCTCCAAAGTCAGTTGGCTTCTTAGAGACAAGTGTCTTTTTACATGTTGTTTAGGTCATCAATCTTAAATTATAAACCTTTGTTCATATAAATGTCAAGTACTGGAAATCATGGGGTACCGAGTGATTTCTCCAAAGAATACATGGAACCGGGTGGCTAATGGATTCAGTTCGGAGAAGCAATGAGTAGTTGAAATGTTAATGAACAGTTATTCTGAGAACTCCAAATAAACTTGTATAGAAGAGATTACTTAGAATTTATTTTATCAGTATGTGTTTGTTGCTACAATCAGAATTGATTTACATTCCTTATTTCATGTTCATACAAGTTTCCCCAAAGGAAAAGAAATTTGAGCTTGTTTGAAACCTTACCGCAGGAACCAGACTTGAAAATACAGTACCATGGTGAAATTTATGTTGTACATGTTTGCAGCAGAAGTGTTCTACAGGGATATGTTATGTAAATATTGAATGTTTTCAGAGTACATAAACTTTGGAGAGATGTGAAATTGTAGTCAAATCAGACTATGTGATGAGTATGTGGTATTAATAGTGTACATTGGGGAGGGTGTGGAGGGAATTCAAATTATCACTTGGGCTGGAAAGAAAACTTATACATTTCAGATTTTCTACAAGGTTTTATTTTTCACAGCAAGGGATTCTGATATTAATTTTCATTCTTTTGATTTAGAATTGGGTTGACTATGTAGACCTTTTATGAGACTGCATTTCTGTTTTGACAATTTAATAACTTCTGGCATGAATTTTGAAGCGAGGGATTCTGATATTTCCTGATATTTCCTTTCATTCTAGTCATTATTCAGTTGGGTTGACTACTGTGATAGTCCTATTATTTGACTACTGTTCCATTTTATGTAAAATGAACTCAGCCTAGCTGCTAGGATGAGAACATTTCCAGCTCTTAAATTCACAGTAGAAGTGCATTTTCAAGACCCTTCAGAGGTTGAAATCAGCATTTGAAATCTGGCAGCCAAATGGACCCTGCTGTAAGCATAGTTCCCAAGGGTATCTAGGACCAAGTTACAGCACTGGGGAACTAATAACATGAAAAAAGTGCTGAAGTACCCTTATCATCCTAATAGTTGTCCCATTTATAAAGAGAGGAATATAACACACATTACTTACCCTAGTTAACAGTAATTCATAACAAATTCATTTTTTTTTTAAACTTCTTAGTTCCTCAGTTGTAAAGCAAAAGACTTTTTTACTGTTTGGCCTTGCTACAGTGTATATCTACAGTACTAAAACCCAGGATTATTTAAAGAAACAGTGGTCTCTTTGGCTCATTATTTCAATTCCTGTCCTCTTCTCATCGCTACTAAATAAAGGTGCGTTCACACCAAAACCAAAATCTACTGCGTTTTGCGGTTGGGATGTGAAATTTGTTACCTCAGAACAAATTGGGCGATTTTCTAAATTTTCATTGAAATAAAATTGCCCGTTTGTCCTGGGAAAAATATTTCCTCATCCCCCCCCCCCCCCACTGCAAAATGCAGTAGATTTCGGTTTTGGTGTGAACGCACCTTAAGAAGAGTTCCAAGCATTTGCAATGTTGTCATGTATAGGGTGGGAAATTGTCCATCTGTTTCAATATTCTTAAGAGCCAGCTTGTGTCAGTAAGTTAAAGCAAATGCCATACTTGCAGACCTTTCTCTATCAAGAAGTAACAGATCTGCTATCAGTGCTTGAACTTTTGAAATCAAGGAATTTATCTTCTTAAGTCTAAGCTGATAGTAATTCAGTGATAATTCCTTTATAGCACCTTTGAGATCAGTGGTACAGTCTTACCGTAGGTGAGGCTAGTATATGGATGTGCCTCTTCGTGCTCTACTGTGAAACAAACCTTTGTTAAGTCCCTGTAGGACCAGGAATCGGTAGTTGAATAACATGCAAAATTTAAATCTACAGACTACGTCACCCCTCCTTACCTGCCATTTACATATGTAACCCTTACCTGCCAAAAAGTCTATGTCACAGTTGTTCACCTGGCTAAGAATTTGACTATTTTGTAAGGGATTGTGCTCTTTTGGTTTCAGCTTTTTTCTTCAAGAAGATATATAGCTTCAGAATTTTCCACAATCGGCACGAAGTTGTTTTTAGTATGAGTATACTCTTGTGTTTGGGCATTGTTTGGTGATTCATTTTGTTGCTGTTTCAGTGGCATTTAGACATTAGGCCTCCATTGGCTTTGTTATGGTTAAGCCTCCATTGAGTAGGCCTTCTTAACCTTATGTTAAACCAGTTTGTGAGTCCTAGTTTGGCCCTTCTTAGAAGCAGAACAATTGGTGGAAAACTTAACTTATGTGGCACCCTCACTAATGACCTTGAAATAAAGGTTAACTTGTCATGTACTTGAACAATCTTCCAAGAATTTTTCAAGGTAACATTTAAAAAGTATTGAAATAGACGTTACGGAAAAAAAATGTTGTGGTAGATCTAACTGTATTGACAAAAGTTTCTTGGTAGATTTTTCGTTGTACAGACCTTTTCACTTAATTATATTGTGCATGTTCTCATTTGTTCATTACAATTCCTTTGTGACATTCATTTCAATTTTGGTCATTTTGTCATATTTTTCTTTACCATGAGTACCATTCCATCAATCAACATTGACAGACCAGAACAAATATGGCGTCGTTACAACTGCCAGCCACAAGTTATCGATCTGCATTATTGATAATGGCCCACTTATCGTGTGTGTCTTTCACACATCTGGCTTTCGAAATTGCTTTGAAAAACACACACCCTGTAAAAATGAAATCGGTACACTTCACTGCATGTCTGTTACAAAGGGGACATTGATCAATATTTGGCAAACAATGTGGGAATGAGAATAAAAAAAAAAAGCAATTAATTTAGGTGAAGATTTACCATACAAGCCTGGGAATATCTTCCCAAACTAATTAAGGGAAGAGTATGTTTGATCCATTTACAAGTACAACAATATCCTTTATTATGAATGTGATGTGTCTTTGGATCAAGTACTTTTAAATGAAATGAAACAAAATGTAGGAGAGGGGGGTCTATTTTTAAGAGAAATTATGGACTCACTTTGGCTCATAGATAAAGATTTTTGCAGCATATAGTATGGCATTTCTTAGCGAGGGATAACCAGGGCTTGATGTAAGAAATCAAATCAATCAAAGCCATTTGGGCACAGTTAGGTAATTATTGAAGGCAGCAAAGCCATTATGGGCTTCAGTATGGTAATAATTGAAGGGCATCAAGGCATTTTGGGCTTCAGTATGTTAATTTTGAAGGGCATCAAGCAGTTTGGGAGATTCCCCTTTTTGGGAGAATCTAGTTTTCCCCCGGTCAGGAGAAAAATTGGTCATGGGCGCTGTTGTATTGCCTAGTTTACCCACAATTCCTTGCATTCTTTGTGTACGTTGTCAGTGTCAAATGGGTATTGGAACTCCATGCAAAATTTGTGGGTCTAATGTAATGTAATTGAACACATGTGTGTTTGGTACTGTAGATGTATTGTCATGCCCACCAAAAGCGTAGTCCCGATTGGTAGTTCACTGGGCTGTTTTTGAGAAAAACCTAAGTTCTTGAGTGGTTTTTGTTCTTGCTAAACCTTGTTTTTGTTAGGCTCACAAACCTATACAATGTCTGGCATAAGTTTTCACCCATTCAGGAGAAGTTTGGTATGATATCAAATGGGTAGAATTTCAAAGTAAGGCAAAGTGGAAGCGTCCAAAAGTCATAGCCTTCAGGGCCACTGTTTATTTCAAGCCCTGCATTTCAACCTGGATTCCTATAATTCTTACTTCTTCTGAAACTTTTATTTTTCCTCCTGCCAATGTTAATTTCCTACCCAAAAAATAATTTATTTATAACCTTGTAACCCCCACCTCTTCCATAGATATGCAAATTTCCAAGCAACTCATAATGGACATAAAAAACTGCTAAAACTTAAAACCATAAATAAAAAGTAAAAAAAAAACATATATAACTTATTGAAAAATGAATCAATGGTTCAGATAATGCACTACATTAGAACAATGAAAAATTAAACAAATTCCCAGGTACAGAGCAAAGAGAGCCTCTGAAGTAGAACAAATTACTGTATACCAATCAATAAAACAACAAAATTATAAAAGGATAGGATAGTTTTCAAAACCAGAAAATTTATGTTAGATCCATTAAGGGGGAGACTAGTATTCTCAGAAAAATACAGCATCTGAAAAACTATAAAGACACTATTAAAGGATGAAATATGCAAAAGCAAAAATTGAGGGCTAAGTTAAAAAATTTTAAAGAGAAAACAAATGAAGCCATATAATTTCTGTGTAAGACAATCAGTTATTCAGAGTAAGAAAGCTGCCTAGAAAGAAAATTTTCAGGGCCGATTTAAACTGGTTGACGTTGTTCAGTATCCAAGTATACTCATGAATATGACTAATGGTCTCAGTTGGGTCAAGTATGTGGTGACATAGAGCTGTTTGATTTAAAAACATGGTCTGGTGACCAGATTTGATGCTTTCAAAAAAAGAAGAAAAATTTTCTGTGTTAGGCAGTGAAAACTCCATCTCAATAGCATCTTGCATTCGGAAGATACAAATTTTTGAAGAAATACTACATTTTCAGTTTCCCTAGTGCATGATGGGAAATCTGTGATGTCATCTGGGCAAATGGATTTGATGTAGCTTTTGTATTTCTTTATAATGTTGACATCACTATATTGGATATTCCATAACTTTATTTGCTGTACCATAAGTATGGAACAGTTTTTCACTATATCTACACGGAAAAACATCTAAACATTCCAACGGTACCAAATTTCAAGGACAAACAAGGTAGCCAATTATAAAGAATAACAAGAGGAATCTGAGGCAATTTGCCTACTTTGGATCACACTTTGTGACCTTGAGGAAACTTGGAGGTATTTCTTATTAAAAGTAACCAATCTTTAGGAAGAGATATCTTGAGTTAGGAATGGAGTTTTGACATAGGGTTTAGATGACATGTAATGAAAAATTTTTATCTTTCACATAAGACCCCTACAAAATGCCACCAGACAATGCCTTTAAAACTTGTTAGGATCTTACCTGTGTCAGGTTTGAACGTGACCTGAATTTTCTGAAACTGACTTAGGAATGGTAGATTGTGGTGGAAGATTGTGAGATGAGCAGCATTTACAGCATAGGCTGCCATTAGTGTGGAGTTTAAATGCATGGACCAAATGCCCTTGTTTTGCAGCCTGGCAAAATACTTTGAAATCCTGTATTTATTTGTTTGGTCTGCTTGGCTCTAACGTTGGTTTCATTTTTGGTTGTTTCTATTCATGCCAGTAGGTCCAGTTTGTTCCGTAATATATCATAAGTACTTTAGGGATTGTTACATTAGGAGATAAAAGGAACTTGAGATCTGTGGACCAGGACTTTTATATCCCAAGAATGGATTTGGCCCTTTAGTTTACCTTGGTACATGCTGGGTCCTGTTGTAATACCATATAGGGTTGCCAAATTTCACATCCCAAGCACACAAAACTGTTAGGATGTTGATGAAGAGTACAGTACATTGCTCTTAACAGTACACTGGCATTGAAAGTTAAGCTTGAACCTCACAGAAATGAAACTTAATTAAAGTTTGTCATTTGACTAAATAAGAAATTTTTACTGGAGTGTGAATAACAGAGTTTGAATAAGACAATCTACAATCTACAACTTTTGTAGGTAAAAGTCTCTCTTTCATGATTAGATGTTCATAAAAAATCCAGCTTGTTGGCTGACATTATTTATCAAGGCATCAAAGTTGAGCCTTGGGTCATGGTTCTGTGTTTGCATTGGGTTTACAGTACATCCAAGATATCACTAATGCCAAGTAAAGATGTTGGCTTCCTAGAAAAACTGTCAGCTTGGTAAGAAATTTGCTAGGTTTGAACCTGCTCACTGTCAGTGCTCTATTAAAAGTCTCCAAGACACATTGTCCATTGCCGCTCAACTGATTTTGTTGAATAGCGTGAGCTCCCTGCAAATTGTTTACCTTGCTGAAATTAATTTTTAAAAAATTTAACTACAGATGTGTATAAAGTAGTAATGAAAGGAACAAATGGATATAAATTTTTAGTTTGGATGTGGAAGTAAACTCAAACCACAAATTCACGCCCTCCAATAAAGTATTGACTATCTACGATGCTTATAGGCTAGCATTTGTACATTTAGGCTTGTCAAGGTATGATAGTAAGTACTCCGTAATATAAATGGGTTACAATGCTTATAGGCTAGCGTTTGCACATTTAGGCTTGTCTAGGTATGATGGTAAGTACTCCGTAATATAAATGGGTTTGAATACTTAAGTCTACAGAATATTTGCTAATCAAATAAATTCATAGCTTTGACACAAGTTGTAACGTTTTCCTATTTACACATGATCACGTCATCAACACAATCCAGCACCAGCAGGAGCCTTCCTCTGATTTTACCGCACATTTTTTGCCTACATTTTCATGATGTTATCTGCTGTATAAAAATATTCAAACAGAACTTCCCTTGTGTTTTATTTCGAGGTCACATTTCTACCAAATCTTTTGACATTGAATATTTTACAGTGCCATCGGGTATTCGTCCTTGTCATTCTCGACATTGTAACGCATACGAGAGTGCCTTTCACGATATTTTCAGTAGACAACTGTTCCCTAATTACAATTGAAAACAAACTGTAGTTACCTTATCTTCCCCCATCATATTTGTGCTTCAGTGATTCTAAACGAAAGATATGTGAATTTTCCCCGCATTCTTTCCCATATCATGGTACTGTCTATTTGACAGATAGGATCTGTAATTTAATTAAGCCTTGGGTGAAACTTAAGTGAGGTGAGTAGAGTTTGGGCTCCTGTTTTTCATTTATTTGAAAAGAAAGGCACATTGGATAAAACATTGGTAAGTTTTGGCTCAAAGATACATCACGGGTACAGAGCAACAAATCACAGAAAACCACTACAAACTTGTCATGGCAGATAATTGATTCTGTGATAGGCAGGATGTGATGTCACTTCCTGTCTACAATGATGTGGTCAGCTAGGTGTTAAAGGTTTCTTTTGGGAAGGGATAACAATGGATCCTGATCAATAATAATCAGTGTTTAGAAACCTGTTATGTACAAAATTGAAAAATTGGATGTTTCGCTAATTACAGTAATTGCACAGCACTTCCAGAGATATTTTGTATAGGAGAGAATATCAGTGCTATCGTTTTGCAGTTTTGTCATAAACAGTGCTCTTTGTAATCCATCATACTCTGATTGTCATGCTGTATAGCCTATGGTGGAAGCTATTTACCCGACAGTTGGGAAAATTACACAACTTTACTGCTTTATTCTTCCGACTGTGGCCAAAGTGATGGCGCTATCTTAAATTTGTAGCCTCTAAAAATACTTGAATAGTATTTCGGGAAAATAAGGTTGAAGCTATTTTCCTGACAGCTGGGAAAATTATAGGACATGCTTCCTTATTTTTCCGACTGTGGACGAAAGTGATGGCGCTATTCTAAGTCTGTAGCCTCAGAAAATATTTGAATTGTACTTCTGGAAAATAACGGTCCTTATTTGCCCTACCATCAAAGAACCTCTCATGAAAATGAGTAGATAAACAGTCACATAACACTCGTGATAAGGATGTCTTTTTTCCCACGATGAGGGACTTATTTTCTCCCTTTTTACTCCAATACATGGCAAAGTAGGTTCTATTGTTACCTCTCAAATTATTACTACAAGGTGGCCCTCAGGCTGGCCGAATTGATTTTCACTGATGTATTTGACACCCAAATTTCTGGTAGCCAGGGGAACAGTGGCGTGCGCAAGTTTGTTGGGGTAGAGGGGCAGCATTTGCAATTCACCTGACTAACCTGTCACCTGTGGGAGGGTTACAGCCCGTGAGACCGAAGGTCCAAGAGACCAAAGGTCTGTGAGAATGAAAATGAAATAAGGTTCAAGAGACAGAAGGTCTGTGAGACCTACAATAAAACGGTTCACAAGACCGAAAATGTCTTCGCAAGGCGGAAAGTACTCTGATAAATCATCGAAGCTACAGTGGAGGTCCATGGTGTGCTGATCTGTAAGTACTAACCACACGTACATACGTACACAACACAGAATAATATATTGTTCTGTCGGCACACACGTACACCGCACCGCACCAACTAACATTTCTTACGTCACAAGCTCGTTGGTGATATGATTGGTCGATTGCTGTCGGGAAAATAAGAAAACTAGGACTTCCAATTTGCCCGACTGTTGGTCAAATAGCTGCAACGATAGCTTATTCCTGTACTGAGATTACCGAAAAGTTGACGAAAATTGTTAAAGAACTTAAAGGGAGAATGCAGTCTCCCCAATCAGAGTTAGTATACCGCATCATTCTAATTCATTAATGGACTTTTTTGATCATGTGACAGTACTTTTGTTACTGAATTGTTTAAGTCATGGAGATTAACTCCTTGCCTTACCTTTTGTTTGTAATAGTTATGTTCAAAAACATCTTTAGGGGTACTTTTAATGCAAATAAGAGGAGATTTGCAAGAGTTTGCTGATTTTTCAAAGCACTCTTTGGAGGACTACTATATTGCCTTTAATTAAAATAGTGCATATTACGGTACATGTGCTCCATTCCATGTACTATTCCCATTACCTATTTTCATTCCCTTATTTTGTTTTGTGCGAACAATTAAAGTTCTTGGATGACCTTTGAAAATGACCGTTTTCTTACAAGTCATTTTATGACGGATTTTGTATCATCAGATCATTCTGTGTGGATCATATTATTGAACAATTTTCAGGATCTTGATAAAACAGGAAGAAATTCCATTCAGTAGTTGTCTTCTCAAAAGGATACAAGATGGAAAGTCTTCCTCTTTGTTACCCAGTATACAGCACCTTTGCTAAACAAAGACCTGAGACAGACAAAGAGTTAAAGGGATTTAGGGGTCCCAAATGTAATCAGTTGTAAGCCCCATCATTACATGCATAAACAGCTTAACCACTGCTTTTACAGTGCACAAAGCATATAGCTAGCTTTGAATGTGGGATCTTGTAATGGTGGTGTGTACATTAAATGGGACCTACCTACACACACTATATTCAACATCTAGGCTACATGGGCATGTAGGCTATTTGGGACACATTTGACGCAGTCAGCTGTGTTGCTAGGATACATGTTAAACTTTTTTCTTCGTATTGAATAGGATATACCTGTTTTTCTCCTAACTCCCTACCAATCACCACCAGCAGATTTTTCAGGTCTACTTTCAATTCCAGGTTGCTGATGGATATATATAAATAGGACATAAGTATCATGGCTTGTAGATTCCCAAACCACAGACTTTGGGGGATTTTACTCCCCTACTTTCTGATCAGTGCCAATTTTTAGCACCTAAGCAGTCTTGGTCTTGTTTTCAAGGCCATTGTTTATGTTCCATTATTGATTCTTGTCATGCCACAACTTTGCTCACTAGCACGTTCTATGAAGTACTTATTAGAATCTAAAATTCCCCACAACTCTTTACATAAAAATGCTGCTGGCAAAGTCCATGTGAACATAGATTGTTTGTACAGGTGTTTTGCTTGAATGATGAGATAATAACATCTTTAAAGAAATTTGCATGTATTTTACATCTTGTGTGATTTTATCATAATTTGTCGGCTTGAGCATAGTGTGCCCTTCCACTATTGTGTAGGATAATTAGGTGATATTAGTTTTTGCATGAGAAAACAAAATTAAATTCATGTAGGGTCTTTCCTCTTCAAGGAAATTTAAGTGAGGACTTATTAAATGGGGATGGTAATTATTTTTCATTTTTTATATTAATGGAGCACTTTGTCTGTCTGAAAGAGGCAGAAATTGTTCATGTAATTCGAATGGAATTCTTTAAGGAGGATTCTGATGGATATTATGTAAATGTTGTGAAATTGCACATTCCTAGTGAGAACCTCAGCGACAGATTGAATGACAAACATAATTGTCCTAATTACTTGGGAATGGGTTTTTAAATGTCACAGATCTCCTATTGGATATATTTTGTTGTCTATTTCACTCCTCATTACCTCCTATTTACATATGTATTCATGTGTAACTATGTTTTGTTTTGTGTATTGTATGTATACAGCAGGTGTACATGTGTACAGTATCTCCCACCCTAAGAAGGGCATTCAGTCTTCTGTGTGTATCCTGGCCTGGGTATGTGGTTTCTGCCCAAAGCAGTTTCACTTTGATCCTTTTGTTAATTATGTCATTTATAATTAGCCAAGAGCCTACAGTACCAGTGTAAATATTCTCATTGACCATGATTGGTCCAATTAAGTCATAGCTAATTGTAAGGTTGTTTTATATCTGGGAAGCAATTATAAAGCACAGATTATTGGTCAAGAAGGGTCTGGTCCTTGGGTAACTGAATAGTGACTTGCCTTGCTGTATGCCTTTGTGGTTCAAAAGTGCATGATTTTGAAGTCCCACTTGAGATATGTTTGGGCTTTTTGTGGGTATCCCTACTTTCCTTTCACTCAGTGTAGACTTGCCTTGACTAGTAATTCTGTTGCCCAGCCGATGAAGTCAGGTGCATGTCAGATTGAAGCACTTTTAGGCATGCCGGTAAACCAGTCCATATTACATTTTTTTAAAGTGGTTTAGTGGTGTCGTTTTTCATATGAGAAAGCGGTTCATTTGAAAACGAAATTTTGAATCAGGGAGTTTGGGGAAATGTGTTCATCTGTTTATACTGTAGTTGTGTCCAACATACTGTATTACTATATCCCTGTGGTTTGAGAGTTTTCATAAGACACGAGTGTATGACAGAATCAACATAAGGGCTTGAAAGATCGGTAAGTCGGCTAGCCCTTTGCTAGCTCAAACAACACTTGGGCTGGCATCAGTTAACTATGAAAAGGCTAGTACAAAATGTTATATTACTGTGTAAATGTACTGTAGCCTATGCCTTTGGAGGCTAGCGCAGATTTTATGTAACTCGGGCTAGTGGAACAGGTTTGTCAGTGCCCCATGGTCTAGTAGAAAATTAAGCTTCAAAAGTATGGAGTCCTGATCAACGGTAAATGTTTTTATGAAAATATTCGTTGAATTGTTCCCCCTAACAATGTTCAGTGCTTCAATTTAGTATTTAATCAATGCTTCACACTTACCATTCCCCAAAAGACACTCATCTACTGTACAATAGAACCATCCTTTATCGAAATTGCAATCTACAGAACCCAGACTCGAGTTGTTATTTTCCCAGCTGGCTACTTCATAATATTGGGTTGTATGAACAGGACAGAAGTATAAATTGACTTTGTAGGGTTGTATTTTTTATTGTTTACAGATAACTGCAAAATAGGGAAGTTCTGCATCGTTACTGTCACGTCAATGTGGAGGAGATATTTGCTTTTATATGAGAAAAATATAGAATGATAAACCTTACAAAGTTGAGTGCTGATGAGAATTATAATGAAAAGGAAGGCACAGCTTTAGTGAGTAATTTTGGAGGTTATGGTATCCTCTTTGGTGATAAATGAAATTAGGGCAGCACTCGTAGTACCTGGTACAGTTGGTACGGAGGTGAGAAAGTCGAACGTCACAGCTTTCTTCATGTGAATTTTACATTGGGGAACAGTTTTCTGTGCTATTCACATTGAAATTGAAGGGGGAAGATAATTCAGTGCAGTTATTTCGAGATTTCTGTCACAACACAAGTTTGACATTGTAGAAACGGATATCCAGTACACAGATTCATGTTGTGTTATTACCTGCTAGTTTAATTGTATTCATGTCGCAGACATATACCCCTTGCTGCATCTTACATGTATTTGCATAAATGTTGCGCACTGCGTGCAACTTGGAGTAATTTTGACACCTCGCATGCAGTATCTGCCATTTTGGCTAGCAACTTGTCCTCATTCTCCTTCACTGCAGAGCTGTTGCCTCAGATGTTTCTGGTTCTCAAAGTCACCAACTTTTCTAGTTTTATTGTATTATCCCTCATGGCTTTATATCTGCTATAGTAACTGTAAGGCAAACATTTCAAGCACAGTAGCAGTTTATATTCTTTTCCCCCTTTGTTGCCAATTTTTAAAACTATTACAGGATTTCTTCTGGTAATTCTTAAAAGTGCTTTTGTGATCCTAATTGACATGTCTGAAGATCCTGGCAGATACAATGTTGGATATTTTTCGCATTTTGCTTCATGATTTTATGCTGTAGAAAACAAATAAAATATTGTGTATGTCTAGGCTTTATATAGCCTGACTTGTCCAGGTGTTATTTGGATGGCTTGTTAATGAATATTGAAGAATATTGAGAAATTATGGAAAGTGGGTAGAGAAGTCATTATTTCAAAGGACACCCTCTTATTTTATTTATTGGGCTGCATCTGAGAATTCTAAGTATTCTTGCACTCTGCTCAGTGCATTAAATATTTCACCATTGTTGTATCTACATGGCCTCAGAATTCAAGAAATACTTGCAAGGGAGAGAGGGACGGACCCCTCTCTTTTGAGTCTGCACTCTTAGGGCACACCTCAGTGGAATGCCAGACTGAAAAATGTTGGCTCAAGTTGTGGTAGATTCTTATACACTTGTAGTGCGTAACTAACATAATTAAAACTTTTGGCAATCACATTTGACTAAGCTACCTGTATCACCTGACAGTCTTGAAAATTTTAAGAAAACAACACCTTTGTAGCTTTAACAGTTCCAAATTAAAATATTCAGGCAAAGGTCTTCGCTTTCATCTTTTTCTTTTTTCTTTGGACGTTTACCCCTATTATTTCTTATTTTCTGTGTAAAGTCCTTGCATTTGCTCTCGAGTTGTGTATTCTGTTCTCCAGAGCCGGATTTCTCCTGCTTTACTTTAAAGCAGTTGTATTGATTCAGTATTTGAGCTCCCTTTGGGGATCATTTCTCGTGAAGTGATGCATTTTAAAGTGAAGATGCTGATGCTTCCGTTGAAATGGGGTCAGTAAGTTAGTCTTTCATTAGTTTTTGTTGAAATTGACATTTAGGATAAATTGAAAAAAAGAAGGCCTTCAATATCCCTAAATAATGGAAAGTCGCAAGTTCGTAGGAAGGTAACCTTTAACTGGATTTTTGTTAATGCATGGCAATGGTTTAGGTCACTTCCGTGCATGAAGTCATGATTCAAAACATGATTATATTGCATTCATTTGCAAGGGATATATCAAGGCAGAGAGAGAGAGAGGGGGGAGGGGGAGGAGGAACAATGGTAATATTTTACCCTATCAACACTAAATGAAGTTTGCTTCCCCATAAGAAAATTACTCTAGGTTTCCTGAAAGCATTTGATGTTATGTGTGTGCTTTCTTTTTAAGGTAGTGATCTGTATGGATTTAGATCAACTATTGGCTAAGAAGTCCAAACTACCCTCTTTCTATCTGTTGCAAGAATTGTAAGCTTATCTTGACTGAGGCAGAATTTGCCGCGAATGTTTGACTTATATATCTTCACAGATCGATAGTATAATTGAGTTCTGTTAAGGTGATGCTAAACTACAGTTGCATCTGCACTTTAGAACTGTCACTAGATTTGACCGTTAAGTGTGGTTAAAGCTGTTTGCTCTCGTATCAAGTGAAAAGTTGGTGTATCAACGCTTCTTGGGTTTTAAACTTGACATTATTTTGTTGTTAGTATTCAAACTACTGTACTTTGGTTGTTTGTAATGGACCTGTCCTTTTACTGTCAAATTTCAGCATTATATTTCTGGTAAATACAGAATAAAAATGAAAAATGTACAAGATTAATTTGTATAATGCTTTAAAGTGGTGTTGTTATAAGGTCACATAATGCAGATTCTTTTAGTCAAGCCTGAAGCTTTTCCATTATAAGGTCTGTGCATAACAATTTGTAAGTAATCAGGAACTTAAAATTCAGAGAATGAAAGAACCAGTGGATTTTAACATTGTTATGTATACATCCAGATTGGATGAATCCTATTGTTTGAATACGAAGCTGCAAATTACAAGCCAGAAAATCACAAGACTATCTTGGATCTACTTTCCTATTTCTCCTTAAAATTTCTTTTTTATCAAGGACATCATAATTAGTGGTAGTGTTTTATAAGTATGTTAGAGCTTAATAGTGTGTCGAAAGATCATATATATTTCTTGGAGAAATTAGGCTATGCAACAGACTGTGTGCTGTCTTGGTGTACTGTTACACAAGTGTATTTGACTGGATATTTCACCGGGTTGGGGGGAGGGGGGCTGTAAGCTTGCCCCATGTCAGTGTAGTTGCATGACTCTTTTTTTCCTTTTTCTTTTCTTCAGTTTTTTCTTATTTCAGGCATAGGAAGTATGCCGTATCCTTGCAGTTATACATTATGCAAATGCAAATGGGTGTTACTTAAGTTTTTTCCTTTGCTTTTGTATTCGGTGCTCTCATACTCCCACGCATTGTCGTAATTGTTGCTCTTTGTTATCCATTCGCCCACCGCCATACTACAGTCAAAACTCAAAAATTCCTTCATAAACCTACAACCTCCTCTTTGAAAATAAATTATCTTACTACCCTTTTGTTGGAAAATTTCGTAAAGCAAGTTAGGGTGATGCTTGATGTGTAAAATATGCTATATTTGTGCATAATAAATGATCTTCTCTTGACCTCCATACTTCATCCATTTCTTTGTTTCTCTCCATTTGTTTAAAGTTGGTCTCCAATAGTTATGAATAGAGACCTTGAATAATTACAACTGTGCATTAAGAATGCACAGTATCACCACATGCTCTCTGAAAATAAAGGGGGAGGGGGACTTTTGCATTTTTATTCAGTTCACTGATAACATCTCAACAAACAGCTCGAAGGTCAGGATGGCATTTGCAAACTTCGTAAATTTTGTTTTGGAAAGGTTAATTATCTCAAATTGTCCAGAAAAAGTTATGTCCTACCCTTCCTTCTGTAAAAAATGTGTGAATTGAAGTCATTACATACACCCACATTGCTAGTAGGCCTATGAAAGAAGTCTTGAAAATGTGGGTGATTGGAATCTCCTCCTGCAGTTATTAAAATGCCATCATACTGTTACAAAGAGGTTCTAATCTAGGTATTATATTTCAGACTAAATGTTAAAACCTCTACTAATTTGGAAAACAGGAGAAAGTTGAAAGCAGAATTTTATGAATAAATGAAGTATTACTTGAGCAATTTAACATTTTATATGATCTAGTGGGTGGCAAATTAGTGTAAGCTACCCACGGCTTAATCTGAAAAACCCTTCTGTACTTGTTGAGGAATATGTTACAGGAAAAGGTTTGTAACGAAGTGTTTTGTCCAGTGGTACACAGGCATTGTAAGAGGGTGTGTAGTAATTGTCTTTGAAGAGTAGTAGATATTTGTTTCGGTTGTTTAGCCTTCTTAGCCTTTGGGAATTTTAAAGGAACAGTAAAATTTTCTTGAATTCATCACATGGCCCTTGTTTGCTCCATACCATTATATCTGCATTGTTAATGCTTTATCTCAGACATGGTCAACTTTAAAGGTGGAACAGAACTTCGAGGAATGGTAGAAGATGTTAAGATGATTCCAGTTGAACTGATATATTATTAGAGAGCCATAGTATTTTTTGGGTACTCCTGTGTCTGTTTTGCTCTTCCTTACCTCCTATTTACATATGTAACCATTATTGCCAGCAGTAACTGTCTGGCAAAATACTAATAGCACCATGGTATCCTCTGCCTATAGAGGGCATCTAGAGGGTGCCTAGAACCCTAAATTGTCCTTATGCATTTTTGCCTCTCTGTGTTCAGCATGGTACATCTGTGTACCGTAAAGAGGAATAATGTATTTACAGTAGATTCTCATGCAAAACATTGTGAATATGACAGTTAGAAATTATAAATTTTTTGTTATCTAGCAATTCAGTTTGGCCAACCAACTCTGGCAACAGCTAAATTTAGCCCAAAATACTGTCCTCTGTGGGAGTTTTGAATGTTGCATCATTTGAAAATTGCAAAAGTTGGCCAGGTCAAACAAGCTATTTATGAGTTACAACATGGCCACCTTAATTTTTTCTGTGAGTAACTTTTTCTACAAAAAAAGCGTTGCACAGCTACTAATTTTGAATTGCCTATTGTTCTGCATACGTCATGGATTTACAGTAAAGGTGATATTTGTCTGTGTCACAAGCAGAATAATTTCCTTCAAATGAAAGAAATGAACAGTTACTGCACAAGGAAGAAAACTTTATGTGCTAATCATATATATATATATATATATACGTTCCTTGCTTTGACTTGGTCACCATCTCAAAATTATGGGAACAACTGTACTGTAAAATCCACCGATCCTGCATTCACTTTTTGTTTGGCTTCCGTGAAACATTGTGTGCAACGACTGTCATAATGATCTTTCTGTAATCTTAGCACGTAGTACAAAGATTAGTGTGTACAGCACTTCCTTACTGTGTGGCTTTACCTCTGTGCGGTCATATTTCAGAACACCCTTTAAGTGTATAAGAAGGCAATCATCCCACGCATTTCATCTCACTTTCTCCCCCTTTTCTCTAATAAATTCTCGTTTCGGTGTCACATGTTGTGAAAAGAAGCGGCTATATCAGGAAGCCAATTTATGGCCGAGAGAGTAAGCTGTAGAGCAAGATTTTGCCAAACAGAAGACTATGGCTTAGCTGACTCAATCCTGATCTTTTAAGTTAAAATGTTAATGTGACATTTTATGCTTGATTGACCAGATGTCAGCTGGAATACTTTATAAGATAATTTTTTGTGTCTGTTGTTTATAGAAAAAATACAGAAAGGGCAGAAGTGGTTGTGTTATAAGTTTTTAAAAAGTCAATTGTCACCTACTTTGAATGTCACACAGAGAACAAATATCTTTGTCAATAGATAACATTTGCAGGGAGTGTTATAGTGAAGGAGAGCTTCGAAAATTGTTGATTGTGTTTTCATTTTAATTGTGTCTCTTTCATTTTTGTGATAATTAGCAATTTGTGGTATACTATTTCTATGTAGGTAATGCGAGAGTAAAACATCATCTTGAGACAGAAAAAATTACAGCTCTTAAGTTTGAAAGTCATTAAACAGTTTTGTGACATGGTAATAAGCATAACAAATTTTGAGATGGGGATCCCTGAGTTGAATATGTTTAAGGAATAAATTGCATAGCGGACTTTTATTGGTTAATTAACTGTCAAGACTCTAAATTTGACAAAATAACAGAGGAGGCAAAGCCAAGTCTGTTATTTTGCCAAATTTGGAGTCGAGGTGGTTTATGAGACAATAATAGTGTAACAAATGTGGTTTATTCCTATTCTACCACCGAAAATGTGTGAAAAACTTCATTTTTATCAGTTTTTATGTTTACTGACTGTACGTTGTGGAATAACAGGTCAGTGTTTAACCAGAGTGCAGGATTCTCAGTAACGGATGGCTAGAGGTGGTAGAAATTGATATTGAATGCAGGAATTAAGTATAAGCTGGTTGGAAATATAAAAATTATGCAGTTTTTGTAGGTGTGTACAGAGTGATGTCACATAAAATTGCTGTGAAATTTTTTCTTTGTTTTTATTTCCCTTTAAAGTGATACAGAGAAGCAAAGTCCATAAATGTGAATATTCAGTGTTAAATGAGGTGCTCTGTGTTTTGATAACTGAAATTGCCTCTGCCTGGTATCAACTCAAGTTGTTCATGATTTAATCTACCTGGGTAGATTTAGGTCACTGTAAAGTTACATTTGCCCTTGATTTAGATAGTGTTTCCTGAGAGAGTGTGTCTGATAATGTGTTTTTAGTAAAGTCATCCAGTGCTCTTATCTGTCCTCTGCTTGATAACTGTATGCTTCCTTGATTAAACTTGCAAGGATCTCCAACAGGAAATACAAAGTTAGACGTGTTTTCAAAACATGCAGTCTAATTTGCCCTCCTTACAGTACATTCTATAAAATCATACATTTACATATTCCAGAGATTCCCCACTCCCTCCTCTCCCATTATTCTTGCCACTCTGATATGTTACTGATGCATTTTTTTGTGCAATGGACTTTCCTGGAAGTTTCAGCAGTGTGTACATTTTCCACTGGTCAGTGCAGTAGATCCTGTAATGATAAAAATAGGACAACCTTTTGAAAAAAAAATGTAGTGCAATTTTGTCAAAAGTTTCAGAGATTTATTTAAGTATAAAAATGGCCTTTTCTCTTCTCTCATCAGGAAATGAGGAATTACCAGAAGTGGCTGTAGATCAACTTGCTGAAAGGCTAGCAGAGAAGAAATCTGGTGAAAATAAAGGTAAAGTTCTGCAGATGTACAGTATGCTGTATTATATAGTTTTCACACCCTGACCCATTTCATGATTATATCCTGACCTACTACCAACAAGCTGAGGCGTCATCTGACATTAAAATCTGTTGTGTCTTTCCGAAAGGGATCTTACGTGTTTTGTGATATTTGACCAGTCATTTGACATTAAAGCTCATGTTACTGTAGTTCTGTTCAGTGTCATTTGGCATTGAAAGGACAGAAAGTCAATTATAGTTTGGCTTCTCACTGGAAATTGGTACAGAGGACAAAAAACAAAAGTTAAGTGTATCACATCTAACTTTAAAATGAAATTTCTTGAGAGAAATTTGACTTTAGGGCATTTTACATAACAAAAGGACTGCAAATGAGCAACAAAGACTCATCCTTTAATATTTGATCATTATTTTGATGAATATTTAACATGAATTGTCCCTTCTCATAGTTTCATTTAAATATTGTTCATAGAGTTGTACAGTTGATTTCTGTAAGTTTGGTTTTCTAGTTAGTGTCCACCAAATTTCCATTAGATCTTTGGTTGTGAAGTTTTGAGTTTTTTCATCTGTGTAATATGAAGACTTGAGGTTTATTTAGGGACAAAATTTAAATAACGGTTAAATACTAAATGCTAGTGTTCAGAATATTTTGTATAAAATGTGCATACACTATATCCAGGAAGTGGTAATTTTCAATTATCCTTACTCTTGAACACAAAGTATATTCACTTTTTTAATTGAAGCATTTTCAGCATTGTTGTACCCTGGTAAAAATGTCAAATTTATATATTTTTGGTTACATCCACCATAATGGCTTCAAACAGTAACTTTCATGGATGTTACATGGATGTTATGAGATCAACCTTCTTAGTGATGTTTGTTCAGTGTATGTATCAGTCGCTAATGGTTTTATTGCTTTCCCGTCGTATCCACAACAAGTCTGATATGCTGTGTGCTTTATGATTTGTATTAGCAATCTCTCCACTCAAACTGTGTTTTGTAATGTTACAAAAATACCTTTTACAAAGTTCATTTGTAATTATGGATCATAATTTATTGAAAATTGAATTAGATGTTAGATGAGGAAGACCAGCAGGTTCCAATGAGATATTTTTTTATTTTGTTGATTTTGTGGCTTTTGCATTTAATCCTCTTGATTTATTATTATTATTATTTTTTTTTTTTTTGACTCTTCAGTGCATCAATGTAAATGTTGTAGGTTGACCCTGAAGAATCCCGTAATGATCATGTAATTATCGTGACAAATCAATTAGTAGCACAACCAATAACTTGGAATATTGTTGAGGACAATTATCTGGAAGATGTAAGGAGGAAAACTATGTAACACTGTTAGGTAACCTTCTAAACAGTAAATGTCACATGGGAAGGCACATGAATTTTTCCACAGCCTAAGGATGTACTTTTTCTCTTAAGAGGATGGTGGAACAGGCCTAAGGAGCTTGTAATGAATTTCCACATTAAATAAAACATGTATGGAAATATTTGAGCCTGTCATAGAATTATTACTTTTCTTATTTTTAAGCTTTTGAAGCAGCTGCAGATCAGTTGCATTTTGGAAGGCACACATTTTGTGTCCAACTTAACAAACCTGTGACAAATTTAAAACTACTGAGTATGCAGACTTCACCTTGATGCCCTGTGCAGCTTTAACAGCTTTAATATAGAAATTAAAGTATTAAGGGAGAATGACGTCTGCTGATCTAGACTGAAGCCATTGATTTGGCTAGACTGTACGGCAACAAGGCACCAGCGCATAATACAAATAGTACATCATTGCTTTTGCCCCAAGTATTGGCAAAGAAACTACAAGTTTTCAAGTTAGGAGCATAAAACAAAATACTTAAGGCACCATAACTTATTCCTGTTGTGAAAATTACTCCTAATCTTTGGATAAAATAAGCTATAACTTCTGCAGCAGAATGCACACTGTACATACGGAGCACATCAGTCAACCTGGTCTTTTGCCGTACAGCGAAAGCACCGTCACAATTTTCGTGGCTTCAATGGGTAAACATGCAGGGATGTATTGTGTCAGGGTTCTCCATGACTTTTATTTCTATGGTGCAGACGGGCTTTAAGAACACTGTGGGGTTGCAGATGATGTTAAGAGTGTGCAAGTCTGTTTACTGTTTTCTGCTTCTTACCTGTAATGCGTGTAACCCCTCATTGCCTGCAAGCACTCTCTGGCAAATTTTGTTTGCATTGTGAACGATGCCCTCTGAATCTGAGCCTTGTAGAGGGCGCTGTGTATATCATCCTACCACTTTTACCAAACTGCTAGAGAACATAGCTTTTTCAGTCAAAGGAATTTCAAGTCATTTTTGATTAGTTGTTGGCTACAACAGATTTTTGATTAGTTTTTTGTCTACAACCCTTTGAATGGAAACACTGAAAGCTCTCAGATAAGTTGTGTTTTCCATAAATAATTGCCTGTTTGTTTGGTACTGTAGCATGGGTTGTTGCTACTCTTTGTCCATTTATTGAAGGCATGACCTACCCTGTACACATCTGTAATCCTTTTATTTTCATCCAGATCTACATGTAATTTCTCAAATTGAAGTAGGAGAAAAATGTGATTTTTCATTAATTTGATAATATATTTCTCACAGGAATTACAAATTTTGAGTTCAGACTTGTATTGCAACTATTTGAAATTGCATTAGGAGTTCCCATTTCCCTGGTTGAATTTGATTCGTGAATGGTACATGTATTTGTGACCCTGTGCTAGACTTAATTTGTTAAGTGTCGTGTGGTTGTATAACTTCTGCCTTTGTCACTATTTGAAATATTCACATGTAACCAGTTGTCAAACAAAACACCTTTCCCTATGAATAATCTCTTCCAATCTTTAGAATACTCCAGATTAGCTCACCTGAATGCTTACTTAACTTTTTCCCATAAATATTTAATTAAGTTTTCCCTTCTCAAGGAGAAGGAAACAACATTACTATGCTCCTTTGGTTGAAAGTGGATTCCCCACTGTGCAAAATGCTGTGCTTCAATTGATCGAATCATTCGCAAAATCACTCTTGTAGTCACTTGATCAATATAAAAATCTACTCAGGTTGCAAAATATTCTGTCCCTGTCTCGACATTCTTTTGCCTTGCTTTTTCTGACACGAAGGAAATTTCACCATTTTCTTCTTGGCAATGAATGGCTGCAGGTTCTGTATTATTCAATAATGTTCAAACATTAATCATTGAAGCTGTGTCTCGTTTGAATATAGTTACTAATTCCCATGCGGCCTTTGGCCTTCAAAACAAAAATTCAAGCAGTGACTCAGGTGTGGTAACATCACTAGTCAGAACTGCATGTGAGAAGAAAAAATGATAAAAGCAAAATTAAAAAAAAAAAAAAAAAAAAAAATCAATTTTTTGTTCTTTTTGTGTGAATAGTAATCTCTATTTCATTCCTCATTACCTCCAATTGACATGCATATCATTATTGCCTGCAGTAACCATCTGGCAAAACTAATGGCACTGGGGTAACCCCTACCAGTAGAGGGCACCATATGACCTAGCTCGTCCTTCTGTTATATTTTCCTGCAGGGTTGCCCCCCCACCTTCCCGTTGTCGTGCATGTGAAGAATTTTGAGCTCTGTAGTCAAGGTGACATTTTGAGAGGCTTACACAAGCATCGCTTCACATTTGCTAATGAGTACTGATTAGAAAGTGTCCATGGTATCTCTGTTTTGCCACATTCAGTAATGTTCTTTGACATCATTTGACATTAGTAATCACTCTTTGTTTGGGGCATGTATAGATTAATTTCCTGATGATGGATTTTCAACAGTTTGTCTAGATCCATAATGTTTTACTGCATTCATGTGGTTTATTTTTGTGTTTGGTAAAACTTTTCTCCTTGAAGTGTTTCCTTCCTCACGGACAGAGTTAGGCCAAATACATTTATCATGTACCAGTGGTGCATTCTCTGAATGCCAAGTAGAAGAACAATGCTATCACATGTTAGCTTGCAAAGATGGTAGTGGAGTGATATATCTGTATGATTGTATAGTTAGAGATATTTAGCTTTCTCTTTTGTCTTTTATTTTTTCAGTTTACTCTTTGACGTTGCAGCATGGCCTCATTCAGTGTAAAGAGTAGTTATCAGAGGAAAAGCAAGGCACATGATTTAATTGGTGCAAAATGTGTTTGCCTGTGTACAGTTCTCTTTCTCTTAATAATTACCTTCGAAATGTATAATGTACAAGGAACTTTTAACCAAACAATATGGAGCTTGTAAATGTTGTGAAAGATTTATGGCATTCAGTTAGTGGCACAGATAGAATTTACCACTTTAGAATGACAAGGTAAAATACAGTACTTAGTTAAATTTTACAAGCAGCAATGCTTCTAAGTACATGAACCTAATTTGAAGCTCATTAACCAGTTTTAGTTGTTAAAAATGTGATACTTTACTCTTTATGGATCATCTAGAAGACAGCCATGCTTCCCTAAATTTCTATGAATGATGGAAAATTAGCTACCAGATGGTGAAAAATCCTTTAAACTTTAGATAAACAGGTTTTTAACTGTGACATTTGGTGGCTGTTAAAAAACTTCCTCTGTCTGTACTCTTTATTCATCTGCCGCCATTCAACGTTAGCTGTCTTCCTTCGATGTCTGCATTTGGGTAATTTCAATTTGTCTGGTGCTGTGTGTGACGTTAAGGTATGGATGGCCAGTCAAGAATCTCATGGGTGCTATGGCAACAATCTTAAAGTATCAACAGTAGATTGACCAAGCTTGTCCACGTTTTGTACACCTAACATACGATCTGCTAGAGAGATTGCCTTGTAATTCTTAGAGCATGAAACACATTTTAGAAATTTTAGTTAAGTGGAATAATTTTAAAAAGTTATGACAGGGATGTTAAAAGTTAATATCACAGATGGCTCAGAATGTTATTTTGGATGAATGGAGTACTCTCTAAGAGGTGCTTTTCGTACTGTATAGGTGACAAAACATGTGGTTGGTTCAAACAGGGAGCTGTAAGGGATGGATCGAAACAACACTTGTTCTTCCTTTGAAACTAGGTGTTTTGCCGACATTTAAGCTTCGCATTGTCTGGTTCCTAAAATTCCTCGAAAACTCAGAGGAATTAGGCAGTGAAAACAATTGTTCTTGTCGTCTGCAATATCTGAGGGAGCTCGTAGGATGATTTCCCCCATTGGTTTTACATTGCCAGCCGTCAAGTAGAGCAAAATTTTCTTCAACTTGTGCCTCCAGGTGCCACGTTTGAAAAGGACACAGTGTATCTTTTTATTACTTTTTGAACATAAGAACTTTGTTCGCTATTTCAGGAAGAGTCCGGTAGCCTAACACCTGAAATGTTATCATCAAAATGTAGACTCCCATTGGTTTTCAAATAGGTATATTCCTTTCTTAATGAAGAAATTAAAATAATAATCAAATTGTGCAACTTAAGAGTGGGTAAACAGTCGTTTTGATAAAACACGTTGAAAACGTTTCACATTTATCAGCTGCGCAGTTATCTTCAAAGCAACGTCTTGACAATGGTCTTTGTTACAGGACTACTGCACTTTAAAAGAGGGAGATCATCATTAAGAAGGAAAGTCAACAAAAGTCAAACAATAAGAACAAGGAGACCTGTCAATCAAATTTGGCTACCTGAAAAGGATTAAAATATTCTCAAGTACATATTGTCTGACAGATTTGGTGGATGTTTCTCCATCTCTCGCAGATCCCTGGTTCAAACATAAAAGCACGAACTTACAGTAAATCAGTTTACAGTATAATAATTATATGTGTTAAAAACTTCCACATCCAAAAAGCTTGCATGCAGTTTCACAATGGTTTACACCATTGACATATTATATTAGACTTTTGCAGTCATGAAAACTTGCAGAGGTTGCATTATTTTGAAAATTTATGCAATTTCCAGACTCCCAAGATGTTCTAGTGAACTTTAAAGCTGAAGGTTTGAAGCTCTGTGATTGTGCTCCTCTTTTATTCAGTATGCTCTTTTAGGTCTCTTATGCAATTCCTGTACTTGTTGCTTTCACATTGTGTGAGGTGTCCCATGGTCTGAAAAGGTCGTTGAATTTTATTCTCACTTTCCCGACCCAGAAAAGTAGTGGAATTTCATAAAAGTGATAAAAATAAACAAAGGTCCACAGTAGGAAAAGTCATAGAATTTGTAAAGATGGTTATGTGTTACAAATACAAACACGCACAAAACACATTTTTATACCACATTTATTTTTATGGAAGTGGACGACTTAGGACATAAATATTTCATAGTTTGTCACAAAAATGTCATGAAATATTGTTTCCTCAAGGCGCAGGACCCTGTTGTGTAAACTGTATACCCTCTTACAGTATGTTAAACATATTCAAAAGTTCCTTTGGGAGATTAATCTAGGTGCCCAAAAATCTCAGTTTGCATTTAATATTTTGAATTGTTTTGTTTAAATATCCCATATTGTGTTGCTGGCTGACAAGAGGAGTGAAAAATTCCTTCACTGGAAAATTTTATTTTTTTCTGGCTCTCCGAAGATGTTTCAGTTGTTGTAGATTTAAATATAAAATTTGTGGAAAATTGCAATGTGTTAAAAAAAGAATTCATGTAGATTTGTGAATTTTGTATAATCCTGATCACGTGTGGTGTCAGCTGGAAAAAAACTTCCAACTCAACTGAATGTTGTCGGAAATTTTACAAATTTTTACAGCACGAATAGCTTGCAGGTACTGTAGTTATTAATGTAACTATTCACTGCTTTGTCTTGATCACTATCACTATGCCTGTATTGCAAAATGTCTCATGACTTGCAGATTTTGAAGATCAATTTTAAAGTAGGAAGGTCACTGTCAGATTGCTTGAAAGTGATCTTTGAGATGTAATCGCGTACTTGGCTAGCAGCCAAATTATGTTATATTTGCAGTTTGGAAAATGTTTATTGAGACCTTCAGCAAGTTGTCCTTACAAGTTGTATCATCTTCAACCTCTGAACTCTAATGCTTGACCACAACCAGTATTGCACATTTTACATCTATAGTGCATATCAATTTTACATATTAAAGGGAAATATTGTCTTTACAATACACCAATATCTACATTGCCCCTCCTTACCTTCTATTTACCTGTGTAACCCTCACCTACCCACAATTAGTACTTGCTAGATTTGTGATAGCACAGTAACGACCGGCACCCTCAGAACGAGGGCGCCCTTCCTCATCCTACTTCATCTGCGAAAGTCCTAAAGTTTAGCATGCAGTTAGTTGGTCCAGGGAGTTTTGGAGAATACATGGCCTAAAACAATAGTAGCTTCAATCATTATTAACCATTGGATCTCACCAGTAAACTCAAGTAAAAGCTTAATCTTCCCAGATATTGTGCATTACAGGATTTATGGATGTTGCATCATTTGAAATTTTGAAAATTTGGATCAACAAATTATTCTAGAGTTACAAATAACTGAATTTCTTTCTGTGAAAGCCGCGTTATTGTTGAAAGTAAAGCTATCATGTGGCCTACTATTGAAATACATACCTATCATTCTGTCTCTATAAATCATGGTGTTAAATGTATGAAGATTTTCTGTACCACGAAAGTAATATTACCTTTAAAGGGAAAATGCAGTCACCCCAGTCAGAGTTAGTATGCCCCATCACTCTAGTTCATTAATGGCCTATTTGGATCATACTGTGACAATATTTTTGTTAGTGACTTGTGAAATTCAAGGAGAATTTCTCCTTGCTTTACCTATTGTTTGTAATAGTTATGTTCAAAATGTCTTCAGAGGTGCTTGTAATGCAGTAAAAGGAGATTTGCAAGCATTTGCTGATTTTTCAAAGCAATTTTTGGGGTGACTGCTTGTTGCCTTTAAGCACAGATTTCTCTAACATCTAGTCCCTCAAGTGATAGCACAAACATGGCCATGACAAATCTGAGGGGCCTGAAACTTAAATGAGGAAACAGCTCTTACTGCAGCAGTTCCTTCTCATTGTAAAGTGAGTGAAAGTGCCCTCCATGTAAAACAACTGAAATCACCTGCTTCCAGGAATTACAGTAGGTAGTCTATAGTAGAGGGACCTTGAGTTGATAGGTACGTTGAGTTCATCATGTTTTCTGCATGCTGCAGTAGAGTAGCGTGTAATTGATTTCGGTGTCAACACCGTGCACCTGCATTGTGCATTCTTCAAAAGATGCCACAAACAAGCATTTGTTCTACTGTTTTTCCCATTTCAAAAGGAAAGTTGACTCACAGTCAAGTTTTCAAGTTTCAGTACACAGGGATTCCGCCAGAAATGCAAAAAAAGGGGGGGGGGATTAATTGCTCCTAAACCCCTAGTCCAAATTGATGCTGTGCCTGGCTTAAGTTACAAGTGGGTTCAGGGGGACAAAAGCTTGCTTCAAGACCCCTATAAGGTGCATTTTGAAGGGTTTTAAAGGCCATTTACTTATGAAAGTCCAAACATTGCTGCAAAGGTGCCCTCTTGTTAAGTAAGAAACCAAGATATGGACAATTTTTTAAATTTTTGTGGAAATGAAAAGGGGGGGATTTTACCCACCTTCTTCTGGAAAGGGGGGGGGACAAATCCCCCCCTTTCCCCCCTTTGGCGGAAACCCTGGTACAGAATGAAATAGATTTTTACAAATGGTAAAGATGTATGCAAGAATGTCTGTGTAGCAAAACTTTTATTAAAAATGTTGATAGAAACGACAACATTTTCCATGTTTGTAACATAGTCTCTCTGGACTTTGGCAAATAAAAGTCCTTTTACTGCTTTTTCTACATCATGATGGGCTCAAGGGTCTGTCAGAATTACAGGTTGTGTACTGCCCACCTTCAATTCAAAACTCACCTTCTAGGGATTGTTCTTCCTGAACACAACCAATTTATTACAGAATGATTAAGATGAATTAGAAAAATATTGGTGGAAAGTTTCATCCTTTTTACTTCATGTCTTTTATATTTTTTACCATGAAAACATTTGTTAGTGACTCACGGTACCCCCAATATAGGAATTGAACAGACAGAAATGCTGTCTTTCTTTTGTATCATAAATACTGTCATCTCAATTGTGTGAATGTTTTCCTGCCACTAGCATATTGCTTATGCTATACACCTGTACTGATAATCTACATCGCCCCTCTCTTACCTCCTATCTACAATTGTAACCCTCACTTACCCGTATTAAGGTCCTGGCAAGTTTGATCACACAGAAGAGGAGGCCGGCCTCCGCTAGAGGGCGGCCTCCCCCGTTCTCTTCTCACTTGCCTCGTCAGAGCTTAGACACGTATTTTGTGATCCTGCGCATTTTTCAGAGTTTTTCTGGATTTCTATCGAAGTTTGGAGCTTGCTTCCGTGTGGACTCCTTCAGAATTGGTATCAGAAGTGTTCTGCAGTGGGTTTTGATGAGTATATTTTTCGTTTGGGATCCTTTTCGGGCCTTTTTTAGGTTCCGCCCTTAGTCACGTTTTTGCAACGTGTTTTTCGCCATAGGCCTTCTACAGGGACCAGTTCCGCGATGTAGCCTAGTGCCTTGAGGGCGGGTGGTTTTCGGGGTTTTCGGGGTTTCGTGGACGGGGGTGTCCACCCCCCCCCCCCCCCTCTTGTCCCTCTTCGGGTACGATTCCATTCGTTTTTAGTGAATTCTTGTTGGGGAGCTTGTCCTTGGTCTCCCCTTCGTGTAGTTTGCTCCTTCCGGAGCTTCTCATGCCTAGTAGTTTACATGTTGTGCATGTTGTGCCTTATGAGGTTCATTTGCATGCTGTGTTTTTATACTATTGCCTTTCAGTTTTTCTTGCTCCGGGAGAAGCCCTTCGGGACTCCCGTGTTGTTACGCTTGTTTCGGCCATTTTGTTCTAGGTGTTTTCGTAATGGCCGCCCTTTTTGCTTGGTTGCCTATGTTGTCGTTTTAAGCCTTGTTGTAGCCATTGTATTGAGTCACCCGCTATGCGGGCGAGTCCAGTGGACTGGCCGGGGTTATCCTTTCGTGCTCAGTGGAGCGTGGAAGCGCTGCCTCGGTTGCTCGTTAAGCCTTTCATACTTGTATGTATGCATGCTTTTCTCTCTCCTTTGTTCCCCGGTCCTCGACGGAGGACCGGGCGTGTTGGCTAACCTTTTATTTATTATCCTTTCAGATCATGAGAGCTAAATGCCGTACGTGTAAGAAGGTGATGGCTATGGAATGGGATGAACACGACCTCTGTCCTTCCTGCCGATCGTGTTCTCAGTCCGCTAGATGTTACATTTGCCGTGATTGGACTGATCAGTGGAAGTGGTTAGCCAAGTGGAAGGCTGAAAAGGAAAGGGCAAAAGCCAAGAAACGGAATGAGCAATCGGCAAAAAAAGCCGGAATGAATGGTTCCCATGCGAACCAAGAGGGTATATTGCAAACTATGGCATTGGTGCCGAGCAATACGGCCTCCGTTGATACGGATGTAACGAGCCGACCCTCCCCAAACCACTCTCCAGGCCAAGGTGCTACTTCGGCGGTTATTTCGGTGCCTTCTTCATCGATCTTGGTCACGGCACCTTCTACCTCGACCTCCTCTACGGCCGTGATAGCCTCGACGTCCACGGTCCCGACGGTACTGGCTACCCAGATGACTCCGGCTTCTCTGGCCTCGTCGGCCCCGATGTTGATTCCGAGCAACTATCTGGAAGACAATCCTTCTCGGTCGGAGGGACATTATGTAACGGCAATCCTGGTGGATCCCTCCCTGCCTGGGCCTTCGGGCCTTTCCGGTAGACAGGTTTCGACAAATTCCGAGGGGATTCCTAACTTACGCCCACCACTGGTAACTGGTGGTAAGGAAATTCTCATTGCCTCAGACTCTGGCTCTCCCTGTACAAGAGCCCCGCAAGGAGGCCCCGATTTTGACGATCAAGGACGGGCCTCGGAAGGTAGAGGTCGTTCCAAATCAAGGAAGTCCCACAAGGGTCATAAGAAACGTCGTCGTAGACACTCGTCTTCCTCCGACTCCTCATCATCACGCTCACCATCACGATCACCCAGGCGCCGTAAGCACCGGCGTCGTAGTCCGTCGGAGAATTCACAAGCCTTGTCTCAGATACTGAACCTGCTGACCAACCTCTCACAGGGCGGCCCTAGCCGAGCCCCCTCTGTGGGCCAGTCTTCAGGGATGTCGTCTCAACCTGAGGCCCAGCCTTCAAGTACTCCTTTGGAAGACCCCTTAGTTTCTGATCAAGGGGAGGATTCCCAATTGGAACTTTTTCCCCCTATGGAAGTTGGGGGTTCGGGGTTGGACTCCAATGCTTCTGGTTCGGAAGATGAACCCTTGTTTGGCACCGACATACCTCCGGACATTTTTGATAAGGCGGTAGGAATTTTGCGTGCTCAGCTGGGTTACCCAGCCTCAGCCCAGCCGGAAGTGTCTTCCAAGTCTAGACTTACTCTAAACAGACCATCCTCCTCCGTCAAAGAATCCTTACCGGTAGACGCGGAATGTGAAGACCGGTTTAGAGCAGCTGCGGCGGCAAAGAAATGGACCGCGTTTCCTAGAAACCAGAATGCTGCCTTCCGTGTCGACGAGAAAGACTGGCGGGATCTTTTCAGAGCTCCCTCTGTTCCCCAAGCTGCCGAGGATTACCTACGTTCTGTCGGATCGGCGGACTCGTCGGGTAGACTGAGATCTCTCACTGCTAGACGCTCTCTTAGAACTTTGCACCAACTGGACTCAGCCTCGCGGGTTGGTTTGAAGTATTCTTCTGCCCTCTTACTCATTGCGGAGGTTCTCTCGAAGGCTTCCCGTCAATCGTCCTCCGAAATCCCGAGAAGGGATCTGTCAACTCTCACTAGCTTGATCGGACCCATTGCGAGACGAGTTTTCGACCAGTTCGCAAGAGTTTCCGTGAGGTCGGTCTTAGACCAAAGGGAGTTAATCCTGGACTCCATGAGGCTGCCAGGAAGGGACATTAGGCGCCGTTTTATGGGATTACCAGTGTCGGGTGAAGATGTTTTCGGCGGCCAATTTGATGCACATTTGCAAACAGAGGCTAAGCGGAAGAAAGACCTGCAGAAGGCCAACCTAAGTTCCTCTCGCCTTCAATATCAGTCGTCCCGTCGGAGAACAGGCTCTTCCACCCAGTCTCGCCAAGCGTCGGGGACATCCTCCAGGAGACCCTCCTTTTCCTCTACGAGGCAGATTAGACGTCCCCAGAGGGGAGCCTTCAACCCCTCGAGAGGTACAGCTCGACGGCCGGCTTCGTCCACAACATCCAGAGGTCGGGGGTTCTCGAGGCCCTAAGGGTGCCCACCCTGCCGTCCAGCCTCCGGCGGTGGGGGGGAGACTTATGCTGTTCCAAGACAGCTGGGGAAGAATCCAGCCGGACTCTTGGGTCCGGAACGTAATATCACATGGCTACCTGATAGAGTTTACAAGTCCGCCTCCAGTAGGGGGCCTGCTCAGAGTTACTCCAGTTCCAGCCCATCTAGACAAGCGCCTGGCTCTCGAGAAGGAGATCCAAGACTTACTCTCGAAAGGAGCTATTCATCAGGTTTCTCCGGAAAGGACTCACGAGCTTTACCGATCCAGTTTCTTTCTAACGCCCAAGAAACCCAATACTTGGCGTCCCATCCTAAATCTAAAGCCTCTCAACAAGGCGTTCATCAGACCGAAAAGATTCCGTATGGAAACCCTGGCATCGATCATACCCTCTCTGTCCAGGGGAATGTGGGCCACGTCAGTGGACTTAACAGATGCTTACCTGCACGTACCGATTCACGCATCACACCAAAGATTCTTAGCCTTCCGTTACCGAGGAAGAGACTACGCGTTCAACGCGATGCCCTTCGGACTCTCCACGGCTCCAAGAGTATTCACACGCATAACCAGGACGGTCCTAGCCTTCCTAAGGAAACACGGGGTCCTCGTCTTCGCTTACTTGGACGATTGGCTTATTCTAGCTCACTCGGAACAACAGGCCGTGGAGACAACTCAGTTCGTGGTCGAAACACTCCAAGCCTTAGGTTGGATAATCAACACCGGAAAGTCGTTACTGACCCCCTCCCAGAGAGTTACCTACTTAGGAGCGATCCTAGATTTCTCGCTAGGCCAAGCCTTTCCAACTCCAGAGAGAATCCAAGCCTTGGCCGAGGTGGCCACCCTGATCCTCTCCAGAAGATCCCACCAGGCCCGGACATGGTTAAGACTACTGGGATTGATGGCCAGCCTTGTAGAAGTGCTACCCTTCTGCAGACTCTACATGAGACCGGTTCAGTTCCACACGCTGTTCCATTTCAAACCGGACACGGATCCGCTCACTACTCCGATTCCGGTCACAGAGGAGGTGATTCCGTTCGTAAGGTGGTGGACCCATCACGAGAATGTCCTCCAAGGGAGACCGTTCCGACTTCACAGGCCCCAAACGTCGATCTCCACGGACGCTTCTCTCACCGGCTGGGGAGCCACCTGGGGCCCGAAGTCTCTAGCCGGCCAATGGTCCGACTCCGAGAAACTCCTACACATCAATGTATTGGAGCTGCGGGCGATAAGGAATGCTGTTTTGGGGTGGATCTCAGACCTCAAGGGCTTCGACGTCACGATCTTATCCGACAATTCGACTGCAGTGGCATACGTGAACCACCAGGGGGGCACGAAGTCCCTACGCCTCTGCCGAGACACCTGGGATCTACTCCTGCTCTGTCAGAGGAACGACATCAACCTCAGAGCGACCCACCTGGCAGGGAGGCTAAACCTCCAGGCAGACGCCCTATCCAGGGGTTTACGGAACGAAAACGAGTGGGAGCTATCACAACCATGGGCCAATCTAGTCTTCGACCTGTTCGGACGTCCGTGCGTGGATCTGTTCGCCACTTACAGGAACACCAAGCTCCCCACTTTTTGCTCCCGGTTCCACCATCCTCTAGCGTGGAAGGTAGACGCTCTCTCCTTCGGATGGACCGGCCTGTCGTCCTATGCCTTTCCACCTTGGAGCATGGTTCACACAACCCTGTTAAAGCTGGCTCAGTCGCCGGGAGAGATGCTGTTAATCGCCCCCTTCTGGCCGAACCAGGCGTGGTTCCCGCTTATCTTGGAACTTCTAGTGGACCTGCCATTCGCCTTTCCGACGGACAGCCACATTCTAACTCAAGACAACGGAAGGGTCCGGCACCAGAGACTGACCGACATAAAATTGACAGCTTGGAAATTATCACCAAACGCCTGCAGGAGGAGGGAATTTCTGAAAGAGCTGCTAGCCTTGCAGCCGGAGCTAGAAGGCAATCCACCTCTAAGACTTACGACACCAGATTGGAGAAGTTCTCATCATGGGCGGACGCTAATGCTTGCAATCCCCTGGAAGCAACGGTAAACGAAGTCTGCTCCTTCCTCGTCTCCCTCTTTGATGAGGGGAAGCAGGTGTCTACGATCAGAAACTACAGGTCGGCGATAGCTTCGATTCACCCCGGCTTCTCCGACGGTTCCCGAGTCGGCACAAATCCAACAATCTCAGGCTTACTGAAGGGAATGTTCAACAGAAGGCCACCGACTAGAAAGTTGGCCCCGTCTTGGTCAATCAACAAGGTTCTTGAGACTCTGTCGAGACCTCCTTTCGAACCCATTCAGGACGCTCCGTTGGATGTCCTTACTAAGAAGACTTTGTTCCTAGTCACAGCGGCCTCGGCCCGTCGTAGGAGCGAGATCCACGCCCTCTCAACGAAGAAGGGATTCATCAGGTTTTCCCCCCAGGGGGTCTACCTCCTCCCGGACCCGGACTTTTTATCCAAAAACCAGTCGGAAACTTTCACTCCGAGGCCCATTTTTCTACCGTCGATTGCCTCAACGTCTTCAGTCAGGGAGGACCGGTTCGTCTGTCCAGTTAGATGCCTCAAATGGTACCTCCAAAGACCTCTACCGTACGGACGGCCGATAATCTGTTCCTGCTACCAAGGACCCCCTACTCTCCGGCCTCCAGAGACACTATCTCCAAATGGATCGTGCAGATGATCTCACCTCACGCTAACCACGACGAACGGGTCAGGGCTCATGATGTTAGGGCACATGCCTCATCCGCCGCCTGGTTTCAGGGTATCCCTCTTCAACAAATCATGGAAGCAGCGGCCTGGAAAACGCCTTCATCCTTTGTGGCATCCTATTTAACCAACGTCATTTCTTCCGAGGGTGATTTCGCCAGAGCAGTTCTCACAAGTTCCAGCTCCCGATCGCAGAACCTCCCACCGGTGCCTCGGTGCTAGTCTGGTTACAATTGTAGATAGGAGGTAAGAGAGGGGCGATGTAGATTCCCCAAAACTCCCTGGTTTGTGAATCTACGAGCCCCGATACTTACCTCCTATCTGCATTCCCGCCTCCCAACCCCGCTGTTGACCGATGGATCCGATCGCTGGCCCTTGTGACCATGTATTGTTGTCTACACTCCACACTCATCCACTAACCTCGGTGTACAGGGTCTTCACTCGACACCTGATCCTTTGGCGTCTGGCATAGTACCTGTTCCTGACACCGAGAGAGGGCCTTCTGGCGGGACCACCTGTTTGACGTAATAACAAGGTGAGAACGGTCTCTGACCTTATTATTTTACTTGTGTCAGTGGTTCATGTTATTGTGGTGTGGAGTATTTTTGGCCTAACTAACCTAACCATGTGTCACGTGTTTAAATGTTGTCACAGGGGTTCTCCAAAGATCGGGTCTGTCTGACTCAGCAAGCGGAAGAGGACGGGGGAGGCCGCCCTCTAGCGGAGGCCGGCCTCCTCTTCTGTGTGATCAAACTTGCCAGGACCTTAATACGGGTAAGTGAGGGTTACAATTGTAGATAGGAGGTAAGTATCGGGGCTCGTAGATTCACAAACCAGGGAGTTTTGGGGATTTTGTGGACTTGGTTTGGTACCAGCACTATGTACTGTACGTATTACACCAGTGATCTTGCAACACTTGCCGGAAGTTATTGCTAGTTCAAGCTTAGCTTTGCAATATACAGTAGGGTTACATGATATACCAGCAGCCGTAAGAGTATTATTTTCTCAGGACCATATATTTATTATTCATAGCATTCATTGCATGTGCTACCTTGTGGAACGAAATCTCATATTCCCATGATGCAATGAGTATGATCTCAGACTCCCATAATGCAATGTGCATACACAGGAAAGGAATCTGAACTGCGAAATACAATTACGTTATCAGTATTTACATCATAATGGTATTAGATATCCTACATTTCACTGTTGCTAGGGAAGGTCTGTCATAATTTTGTGAAGCAACAAATATATACTGGTTTTGTTGTGAGACCACTGGGAATACATCAATTTTTGTTTGGATACTTCCTGACGTGACGTGATCATGCCTCTCTGGTTTTGAAGGGCAAGCGTCCATTGTGTCACAGTTGTCTCTCTGGTTATGCCATGCATGTGGGCTGTAAATATGCATTAAAACTGCGTTTGTGTTTTGCCCTTCTGTGCCTAGCAATCTCACTCCTGTGAGGTCACATGAAATCCCTCTTTAATGTGTACACTTGTCTCTCTGGTTATGCCATGCATGTGGGCTGTAAATATGCATTAAAACTGCGTTTGTGTTTTGCCCTTCTGTGCCTAGCAATCTCACTCCTGTGAGGTCACATGAAATCCCTCTTTAATGTGTACACTGGCTGTTGAAGGTCTGTACAATCACCACAAATAAGCAGAAAACGACACAGGCCCCCTGACAGTACTCATGTGCTGCATGGCTCAACATTATGCACAGTGCATTCTGTGACCAAACAATAATCTTACTTAACAAAACTAGCCTAGGCTGTGAATGTGATAATTGAATACTTTGTAAATCCAGATAAGGCCAATGATGTCCTTTGAAGTCAATTGAAACTTAAAAGATCTCATGCTTGATTCTTGATGGTTTTTCTTTTGTTGGCACTGCACCAGTGATGTATCTTATAGCCTTCAATTGTATGGGTACCATTCATCATAAAACCTCAATACCTGGGGCTTTGTATCATGCAGAGCAGAATAATTATCACAAAATTTCAAGTCTAATATAGGGAGCAAACCTAGTTATGCAGGCACAGCATGTGCTAGCTTCCCCATTTTGAAAGCTAAAACTATAATGTTAAAGCTACAAACTATGTGCCAGATTAAGTCATGTTGGCAGGGGTGTTATGTAATAAATTTAGGTAAGTTATGGTCTCTTGTAACTGATTGTTAATTGAAAAGAAAGTGGCATTCAGCATAACATAAGTGGCTGTGGGCTTTGTGGACATTTAATGAATATGGTATACACATTTTATGTACATTTTAAATATGCTTTAATTCCTTTCTCTTTATTCCACGGTGAAAACACTAGTTGTAAAAAGGGAGTTAAAAAAGTTGTGTTTGTAGTAAACTGAAAATGTTTAGATTTTACACAATTTAGATCTTTACTCTGCTGAGTTTGAAAAAATTGTCAAACACCATTGTTATACCAGCAGAATATCTGTGGGGGAGGAAGGGGATTGACATTTCATAGAAAGTGTTAACAAGACAAGGGAAGCTAACCATTACTGAGAAGCAGTGGATGCTGGTTGTATTCCTATTCTTTCACTGCACTGAGTGTATATGCCGTAACTTTACATCGCCCCTCATTACCTCCTATTCATGTTTGTATTCCCCAGTTAAGCACAATAAGGCCCTGGTCAACAAATAGCACTGTAGTAGAGGGCACCCTCTGGTAGAGGGTGGCCTCCCTAGTCCTCTTTTACCTACCAGACGTTTAACATGTAATTTTGGCCTTGAATTCTCTCCTTTCATTTAAGACAGTTTTTGAAATCTTTGGTGCAAAATTTTTTGGACTAACTGATAGCAGGACCTCATTTCCGATGTCAGCAGTTGTTTTGGAAGCATATCCTTTCAATTTGGGTGTTTGGCAGACTTTCATTTTCCAGCCCTTTGTTGCTTCATTGGCACAGTTTATTTTTAACCCAAAAGGCTGTAAAAACATGCTTGGAATGTTCATTTCCTTCATCTGTGCACATCTTCATTTGATGATTAAATCATTTTTGTCCTCTTGGTTAAAGGTGTCATTCAATCAAACAGTTCTGAAGGGAATATTATGTGTATATTTTAAAACCCTACCAGAAAGTTCCCCTGATTAACTTATGAGAGCAATGACTTTTAGTTACCATGGAAACCTTCTTGAATGCCGAATTTGGTGCTGCAGGTATCAACGGTACTTCAGTTAAATGGAAATTAGCTAACCAGATCATGAAAGTTCAGAAATTTCTCCTTGTAGCAGAAACTGAAAGCGTGATGAAAGTTTCGGTACAAAATCAGCAAATTTACCACAATGAATACGTTTTAAGAACTCTTGCATCCTAATTCACCTGCAGAGCAATGTGTCAGACAAAACGCTGGTTGGAATGTAACTGCAGCAAGAGTCTGTACTTCACCTCGGGTGAGGGACTGATAAGTAGATCAAGACTAAAGGGGGTGCTTTATTGGCAATGCTCCACAATTGTTCTTTAAAAGGTTCAATAGCTAGCTAGGTCTTTGAAGAAATTTATACCTTGAAGCTATAAGTAAAATTGTCAGAGACACGCAGGATTTTCATGCTTAGAGTGCGGAATGTTGAGGAAATAGCATCACGTTTGCACAGTTTTGTTGAGTGAGATGTGCGTACTGAATTATTATCTTAAGTGTTATCAGGATTCATTCTTACCAGGGAGATATATGTGGCAGCTTGCTGGTCTTTACAAGATGTTTTTGCATTTAGATAAGTCTCAGAAGGTTTGGTATCCTTGTATGAAACTGTATGTGTTGCTCATGTCAGAGTACTCAGTTATCAGAGGTGTATTTCACGTGGAGGTTGTTGTCATTTATACTTAGGTCTGTAGCCAGACAGCTAGATGAAGAGGGGTCAGGGAGGGGTTGGCTTCCTCAGAGACAAGATTTCTCCAGGGCTGGGCAAGATATGTTAAGATATATTAAGGCAACAGTAATTTTTGTTTTCCAAAGTGTTCTTGGAAGGGGGGGACAAATAAACTTTCTGTGGCAAAGCCCCCACCCCACTGGCCATCCCTTTGGCCTGTGTATACTGTAGGTTAATACTTGAGTGATGTATAATGGCATGTGGTCTGATAGCCCTGGCAAAGTAGAAAGGAAAAACACAAAGGATGCTCACAGTTGCTATCCACAGGTTTCTCTAGAAAATCTTAGTAGCTCCACCTGGAAATTATCCAAAACATTTTTGATTAAGTTATTAATTGTCTTTCCAGCTCCTTGATTTGAATTAGACAGAAGGAAATCTCATCGAGAGTACCAAGGGAATTTGGAAAATTGGCACGCAGACATATTTTTCCCCTTAGCATTGGTACTTCTTATTTGAATAATTTTTGATGCAACTGATCTGCTAGAGAAATTTTGACGCCATGCCCCCAGTAACATTTGTCATGTTGTGGGCAGGATCCATCCCAGATTTTGTCCGTACTCATTTCTTGTTGGCTTCCTGAAAGGGAAAACTTTGTAGCTGCTCTTGCCGATCTTGCAAAAACTCGAGGGGGACTGTGGATTGCAAAGTCAGAAATGACTATGTACCACTGTCATGGATCACACAGTACGCAACTTACTGTCAGTAGTCAACACTGCTCCATGCGTCGTTGTTTGTAGCTGTGATAAAAGCCAACAATGTCATTGTACCATAACTTTCACGACAGGTGTAGAATATTTACCTCTTTTAGATGTATATATTCTAAGAATTAGTGGAGCCAGTGTAGATGTACAGTAGGAGTAGAACATGCTCCACCAAGTAGGCAAATTGTGCTAATGAATGACACTATTTCAGGGTCATCCAATGCTATACAAATTGCAAAGTCAGAAATGACTACCAACTGCATTGCCAATATTATAGGCAATTACTGTTCGGTTTCGTAGAACGTGAAACGGTAGACGTGCTGTACGCTGAAGTCAAAGGACAGTGGTAGTATCAGTTTTTAGCCAATTGCTCACCGACTGCTTCCATTTCATGTCTGCAGGCAGTTACTACGTTAATCATTGAGCTGTGCACTGCTTTTTAGTGATAATAAATACCTTCTGTCAAGTGAATCATGCTTCTATGTCAAGTTTCTTTGTCAAATGTTGTAGAGATTAACTTGAAGGAGAACTTCTTGGATTACTTCATGGCGAAGTGTCACAGGTGAACAATGTTGGCTTCACTAGTGGCAGTACTTTTTCCGGAGAAAATAGAGGGAACAACGCTCTCAATCGCCAATATAGCACCTATGGCCTACTTAATTGTATGCCTCAACGTGTAGGCAAGAAACAAAATTCAACAAAAGAGTAACTTGGCAGCTTTATGTTTGTCTAGTTTTTCCTCTTTAATACAGAATTTCTGACAAGTTTGAATAGTACGTCCTCTCGGGAAACACTTCATACTGTAGTTTTGATTATGTGTTCACATTTCTTTGAGGAAGTTTTTGTTGCATTCAATATGTAATTCACTCCTTCTTCCTTGTTTTCATGTGTATTCTCTTAATTGCCTGTCTGGCAAAGCAGTTAGCACAGTATGTAACCTAATCCTGTAGGGTACCCATGCCTTTGTCCTGATTTCTTTGCTAGTCTGAAATATTTTCTGGAAGTGTAGATGTGGACATACTAGTGCTAGGATTTGTCTTCAATTTTTTTTTGTATGGTGTGCAAAAATCTCAAATATGGCAAGGCAAATAATTTTTTTTAGAATCTACAGTGTTTTGCTCATTCAGCTGGCAATGAAACAAGGGGCCACTTGTAGCAAGCATTTTATCTTCAGTTTCAGTTTATTCTCTTTTCATCCTCTGTAGAGGTACCAGAGCTAAGAAAAGTAACATTAACAAAATTATTTTGAATTTAGAAAGAACATAAAAAAGAGAGTAAAACAAAAAATAAAAATAAGATGAAAACAGAAAAAAGGAGAAAAGGTGCAATTATTATCTGGTAGAGGGGAGTGCTATCCAGCTAAATACAGTATTATCAGTGTTTTTCCACTTAGATGGAACTATCCATTTGTGCAATAGGTGAGATAAGTAAGACTCATAGATTCACAAACCACATTAATATAAAGTTTTGTTGATTTAGTGGATTTAATTGCCTGTGGTTCATTGTCATCTGTCTAATCTGTGGCATTTTCGTCAAAAATGAGTTATTTTCCTGTGTCCTTGGTTTTAAACACTTTCTTTTATGACAAAAAGACACTCTTGGTGATTTGTAGTCACAAGCAAATCTTAATTACTGTGACAGACTTTACTTGAAAACTGGTTCACGTAAAGTTCAGGGAAGAGGTAAAAATAAAGCCTAGCAAATATCAGGTTTGACCATGAGAGTGGGACTCACAGTAAAGAAGTCTTTTGTAATAATGTAGTTACGTAGTAGTGAATTCAAACACTTGGAAGGAATTAGTGCTTCTGCTAATTGCTTCACAGCAGATCTAGAGTGTCGATCATCTGCTTACAATCTGTCCTGAAAACTGTTTGGTGAATTCTCTAAGTTTTGTTCATATGGGATGGGGAAGAGGGGAGGGGCAGCAGTCCCTTCTCTCCTGAGTCAATACAAAACCAATATCTTGGGCAGATTTTGGGAAAAATTGGGTCATTGGGTCATTAGGCAGTAAAGGTTTTTCCTTGGCAAAAACAACTCAACCCCTCCCCACCTTCCTTCAAAAACTGCCCTGTATGCCTGCGGTTGAGGTTCATATGGGAAGTGGGCCTGAACAGGAGATATAACAGCCAGGAGATGGTTTAGCTGATTGTATAATGTTAACTCAAACTGCAAGTATGATTTAAAATGCTTTTGTCACTTAAGCTGTAGGTTTAAAAATCACAGTTGCATTGTTGTTAAACTTTCCTTAGAGCGGAAGGTGTTAGCACTGGGACATCAACCTCCTTGAGGGCACTCTGTGATCCTCATTTTGCTTTTGCTTGTCTTGGAAGTACAGATGTGCATTCTTTTGCCTTGTATGAGGGAACATGCAATCTACATACCTCCTCTCTTACCTCCTATTTACACGTGTAATCCCCACCTACCTGCAGCTAGACCCTGGTAAACTAATACCACAGTGGAGATGGAGGGCGCCCTCCTTTGGAGGAAGGCCTTCCACTTCTTCTCGCTTACTATCAGATCAATGGTTCATATGCAACTTTGGCCTTGGTTTTTTCTCCCACGGATTTTACCATTGAATTTCACAGGGAGACGGTTTTTTCAAAGTTTTTAATAGCAGGCCCTTTTCCGATGCCAGCAGTGGTGTTTTAATGAGCATCCTTTCTCTTTGGGTGTTTTTAGGGGAACCTTAGTTTTCCTACCCTTTTGGGAGCTTCCGTCCTCATTTTTCACCCATTGGGTTTGTATGGGTATCGGTTCTGCGAGATTAGTTCTGTCTACATTGTAGTCGTTCATTATTGCTTTGAAGGCTTTGATCTTCCAATTATCGTATTTTACTTGTTTTGTGTTTTGTGCTTGAGCGACTCCTCCCTCCCATGTGTAAATAGCAGGTAGGTATTGGGGCTTGTTAATTCCCAATCCAGGGAGTTTGGGGGAGTCTTTTTCACTCCTCATTACAGGATACCACCTATTTACATATGTATACCAGTTTTGGTGAATTCACATCACAGACATATACTTACCCCTTGCTACATCTCATTTGCTTAAATCTCGACCATTGCACAGCTCGGAGTAGTTTGGACACTGTGCCCCCAATTACACCATTTTGCCTGACAACTCGGCCTCATTCTCTTTCCGCTGCAAAGCCGACTTTTTCAAATTCACTGACAAGGATTCATGCTTAGTGTCTTTTCATTATTGCTGTAATCATTAATACTACCTTTGAGCCCATTATTAACTCCTTGTGAGGTTCAGTCGTAGTTTTCTTAGGGGGAAAAAGTTTCCACGTACGTGGATTCCCGTATTCGTAACTTAAGGCTTCTATCCTATTGTTTACCGTGTTAATCCATGTAGCCTTGTGCGTCAGCACACAATATCTTCATCCACATTGGTTGGCAATAAAACATCCTTGCCTGTTTCCCTACAATCAAGAATGTATCAAAATCCCCCCTCTGTATATATATATTTTTTTTCTCAAATAGGATTCTTTTGCTCATTCCACCTTCTTTGCAATGTGCTACTAAGTTTAAGGATACAAATGCTGACTGACAGTGTCCGTTAAAGTGGACCTAAAGTCTAAAAATTCAAGAAGATATATATTTTAGAGGTTACAAAATTAATCTTATTGGTCCAACTCCCATTGTCATAGCTTATTCCATTGCTGAGATATTAAATGTTAAAATGTATTCACTTAAATCCAAACAGTTCATTGCGCAATAATTGTTGACATTCTTGTTGTACAACTCACATTAAATGCTTTGTTTTCTTTTAAAATTAAAAATGTTTATATGACCTTGACCGCTTCCTGTTTTCTTGCATGGCATGCTGTAAAGAGAGGGCTTATATAGTCAAGTCACCCCAAAGCAGTAACAATGCGATTACATTTTGGCACAAGGTGCGGTGGCTTTCAGAAAAGCAAAGAAATACAAAGATTGTAATTTGAGTAGTACAACAATGACATCACAAATTATTGCGCAATCTACCTTTTTAAATCGAGTGAATAAACTTCAACATTTTATATCTCGGCTTAAGAAAGTCCTGTGAAGATGGGAATTGGACCATTGGAATTCAGTTTTCATGCTCTGTAATATATATTTTTTGAATTTTCAGACTTTAGGTACACTTTAAGTAAAGGTTGAGAGCAGAAGGAAAACAACAATTTTCCAGTGCTTCCATGTTATAGTAAAATTCCAGAGTTTTTGTTTACTTCTTACACATCAACATTTGAAGTGAATGGTAGGGCTGTGACCGTGAAACGATTAATTGGTAAATGATCGCATGTGGAATAAACGTTTAGTACAAGCTACTAAGCGATTAATCGCAAAACCTGTTTTACGTCCGTTTTCTATCCATCTGGATACTCTGCAAATGCAGAGTGCATAATATTGGCCCATTTGTAGTATGTAGTATCACATCATGTTATGAATACTGTTTCAACTACGAACAAGCCTTTACAGGAATCGTGTTTGGGGTTCAAGGCAATTACTGATTCATTTTGATTAGGCCTATTTATCACGTCAGTCAACACACACCGAGTCTTTCTGTTGTGATAAGATAATCGTGATTAATCACTAAACGATCGCAAACTTATGCGGTTAAACGGTTAATTTTTTTGCTACACGTTCACAGCCCTAGCGAATGGCTTTTACCTTCATGCTTCTTAAAAGCCTGTGCACTTACTGTATCTCAAAGTATGATGAATGCATTAATTACTTGCTTTTAAAAGGGGACTGATATTTGTCATCATGAATATTTATGACTTTATTTTTAACATAAATATGTCCTTCACCTCCTGAGAGACAAATAGTGTATTAAAAAAAGTGCTTTATATATTGAAAGCTTTTATTAGACACCTGTTCATTTGTACCCTATGCAATTGTTGACTTTGACCTAATTTTATGTCGGTCATCAGAATAAAATTTTCTAGTCTTCGCAGTGTTGTTGATAACATTTTTTACTTTCATTGTCCAGGGATACTATATGGTGATTGATTTTCATTTCACAGGGACAAAATGGTGGAGATTTTGATAGATTAGTTTATTATTGTGATTTGGAAACTTCCTGTTCCGTTACATCTGTCAACTTAATTGTCATTCTTTTCCAACAGTTGCAGCATATTATTTTCAGTAGTCCTGTCAATCATATATTGAAGCTTTTCAAATAATCTTTATCAAGAGTGTCGTGTTGCAACTTACCCAACACATAGTTGTCGTGCTAAATTGGCTAGCATTCCTATGTTTTCAAGAGGTTAAAAATTCTTACCTGGGTACCTGAAGCGCATTTCCCGTGGGGTACCTGGGTACCCGACCCATAACTTCGCAACTTCGAACAGTGCATCCTGTATGATTTCTGGCTGAATCCATCTGCCCTAGTTTGCTACAGCTGATAGGACTGAACATGGATATCAAACTAGCAAAACGCTTTACTTCGTGCTTGGCACTGGCTCTTACTCTTGATTATGTAATTGTGAAAATCAGAAAACAATAATATTTAATTTGACCTTCTAGTTTAGCACCATGAATGCGATGTGTAGTCACCCACACTTTAAACATGAAAGCTGAACCCTTACCTCCAAGCGGTTTTGTGTTCAATATGCTGAAACTTGTACATTGTGCAAAAAATTAACGTAAGTTTTTCACCTCCACCTCTTCACTAAATACTTCAAACATGTATTTTAATTTCTCATAATTATAATGCATTCCTTAAACTCTTTTAAAAATCGTCAATAGACACACTGTTTCCTTTGTGATAAGACAATAAAACCCTTTCAATATACCTGTATATCCGATCCAAGATTTCCCCTACCCATATTCGCGATACGGCACATGCTGTGCTTGCATAGAAATACTATAAACGAAACTTTGTTTGTTTGTTTGTTGCCTATGTGCTGTGAATTTTGTTTGCAATTTTTTTTTTCCATCTGATTTATTTTCTTTCTTTCTTTCACTGAATATTTCTACATGAATTGTTTCTTATGAATTTAAATGGTTACATCCTCACTAAACACTGAACTTCGGGATTACTTGTTGCATTTGATACATCAAAGAGTTAATGACTTAAATTAACTTGTTTCCAAAAATGTTTTCCACCAAAAACAGAGTTTTGACTTGGGACAAAATGACATTACAGTATTTTGAATGAAATATTTGCATTTTCTGAACAAGCTATAGTTCTGTATTTCTAAAGCTACTTTTGTAAGAATGAAATTATATAGTCTTAGTTTATTAAGTTATAACTAAGAAATCTAATGGTATAAATACTCCGGCCAATTGTGTATCTGTTTGCGTAGTATACGTTAACGAAATAAACTTTCCAAACCGTTGTAAAATTTATTGGATTGAGAGTGAGTAAATTAGTCGTTCTGTGGAAATCCCTGTTTATGATACGACTTCATCATGTGGTTATACTATCACAGATTTCTCTAGATGTTTGTAGGACAAAGGTTTCTACAGTATAGGATTCAATCCTATTTCTTTCAAGAGCTGTCTTGAAGTGGTTTGTAAAACAAAACATGGCCCCAAAAGAGATGAGTGTTATTAGCAATTATTTAGGAGGGTAGGATAGGTACAGTAGGATAGCAGTTTTTCCAACATTGACATTTTTCTCCTTTCTCAACATTGAAAGTTTGTTTGTTTGGAGAGTGAATTACCTGTTACCCCTGTGAGGTCTGGATGCTGTTTGTAGCATCATGTATATGAATTTACACTCTCTGGTACCTATCAGTCAGCTGCACATGACATCACTTCTCTTGCATACTTACAGTATATGACTCTCCGATGATCGAGTGAATGTGCATGATATTTAAAAAAAATTCATTAAGTTATTTGTGTCTGTAAATAGTTTTAGCAGTCTGTAAGTTGAGAAGTAATGTACTGTCTTAAGAAACGGACCAGGCTGGAAAAGTTCTCACTTATTTCTAGTTCCTCTGCAGACCATTATTACTGCACTATTACCTCTAAATTATTGTTCTATTAAGCTATGAATTCCCTGTCATTCCTTTACTTTGCTTTTTATATATAAATTTCTTGTATTGTGTTTGCATTGTTATGTATTGCAAATCACGTTATACTGAAATGGTTTGTAGAAAATAAACTTCAAACTTTCAAACTGTTAAGTAGTAATATCAACTTTTAGTAAGTTCGTAATCTCTCACTCATGGTTTTGCAAACCTGCCTGATCATGCCTGTGAGAATGGATCTGTACTCATCCTGGTACTTGTACTAGTACTCGTACTAGTACTCACAGATTTTGGAAGTTACGTGTTATATTGGGGCTAATGCAAAATGTTGTACTTTAACTCTTGAGTACTTACACTGCAAGTCTGGGTAAAGTCCTGTGTATCTGCTATAGATACAGCAACATCACTAAGATACAAACTTGATGGTGCTTGGAAGGATTCATAAGTGTCATACAGCTAATATTTGCTTCAAACTCACCTTTTGGAGGTGTGAATCTTTTAATGTTTGTACGGCACTTGCCATCTCTCAAGGTTGTTTATAGCATAGGTATGTTTATAGACTTAAGCAACATTCCAAATGTTTGATCACGTTTCAAACATAGACTCAGTAGCCAGTAGACCAGTATGTTTAGACAACCGGAGGAGTAATAAAATCTGTTCGCTCCTAACTTCCTCCCCATACCTTACAGACTTTCCTCTTTCACCAAAGGATAAGTTGCCTTAGAGCCAATAAATATGAGACTTGACTTGTTGCCATGGTGAAGTGAGACCAGGTGTTTGGTCTATACACAATCAGAAATGGTTGTAATATTGAGGTTTTGTAATATGTGAATGGTTTTGCTTTAATTCTGCTCATCTCCTGTACCGTGGTGTGTTTCATTCCCTCATACCATTATCACTCCAAGCAATACGTATCGAAAGCGATTAGTGTAGATTTTACTCTCATCCATATACCTGTACAGGGTAGTCACACTTGCATTGTGAATTGAGGGAGTGGTAAATTTTTCCTTGGTCTCGCAAATTTTTTAATATATATGCCTTCATGAACAGGAAATGACCTATATAAGTTTGCAAATGCGCAGATTAGATTTCAAATCGTCACTGGAATGAATTAAGATTAGAAAAAAAAACAGCTTTTTAATTACCTCTTGTTTTGTTCTTCAGAAGGATCAACAGCTCTTCAGGGTTCAATTTTTTTAAAAAAGTGAGGGCATTATTTTTCACACAGCTTTGAATTTGAAGTTCATGGTAAAATATTCCAAGGAAATTGCATAGTTCTAATCTTGGTGTACATGTTAAGTCGTCCCTTTTAGTGAGCATTTTGTGATCAATATTGACAGATATTATTGATCAAATGGAGGTTAGCAGGGCAGGAAAGAGAGTACAGTATCTGTGATAGTTTTCTGTATGATATTTTTAGTATTTTTGTTTGTTTTTTTTTTCTTTTTTTTTTTGGTGAGGCGGGTCACATTTCTAATGCAAAACTTTATTCATCTTTTGTTATTTGAGAATTAAGTTGCTTTTGATTTGAGAAATGTTTTAAAACAAAATTGTGAATTATGAATAGAAGATGTGTACTTACATAAATAAGAGGTAACTATCATGGCCTTAGAGCAGGGAGTTTGGGAAATCATTGGTTGAATTATGGAGAAAGGAATATTTAAGTAGGAAGGCAAGGTTCAAAGGGAATTAGATTTTGATTTAGATTATCTACATCACCCCTCTTTTACCCTCTATCTACAATTGTAACCCTCACCCGTAAGTACTGAACAAAAACTTCTTCAGTATGTCTTTACATTGGCATGCACAATAATAGACATTATGCATTGATGTTATGCAACATCATTTTGGAGTGTGAACAATGACGTAGACTTTGCACATGCGCGAAGTAGACTTACCCGCATATCTGACTGGTACACATTTCAGCTGTCTGCATTTGTTGGTGTATTATTTTTAATGATAAGTGCTTACCTTCAGTGGGGGGGGGGGGGGGGGGGGGGGAGTTCACACTCATTCTGTGACATCATGTGCATAAGGTCTATTTATGTGCATTTATGTGCATAAGCCTGAATCGACATCACCCCTCCTTTACCTCTTGTTTATGCATGCAAAAAGGGTCCTGTCATGGGGTGCTCCAGGTGAGGGCTCTCTTTCACTGTGCTGTTACTTTGCCAGGTCTTATGCATACTATTCCTATTTGACCAGGTCTTAATTAATTGCAAGCAAGGATTACATAGGTTAATAGTAGGTCAGTATCGGAGCTTGTAGATTCCTAGATTCCCAAACCAGAGAGTTTGTGGGGAGTCTAGACCTGGACTCAATTCCAGAATTAGATCCTTTTTTAAATGAGCTTTAATAGTTTGTGCCAAGAATATGGGTGGCAGGGAATCAGAATTAGCCAGGAGTGAGATCTGTTAAACACTTTGCTGGTTAGCATAATCCAGGTACATGTATGTGTTAAATATGCTTCAATCATAAAATAGTCTAGACTTGGGCTGGACCCAGAATTATCCTAGAAATGGGGCCATTGGAATTGATCAGACTCTGTGGAGGGTGAGAGGGGTGGGGGCAGCATCAGAAGTACTTCTTCAAAGAGGACAATGGAATCAAAATTGCCTCAGACTTTTGAGGGTGGACTATAGACTCTTTTCCCAATAAGTATTACAAAGGATTGTGGGATAGAATTTTGATGTGCATCGTTTTTTGCCACAGCAAAATACCATTGACAGCAACATCCCCTACCAGAACTCTATCCCACAATCCATTGCAATTGCTATTTGGAAAAGGGTCTATTGGGATGCAGCTCTTATTATTTGTAAGATTCTCGTTTTGAAATGAAGGCTTTTGCAAGTTTCAGAGAAAAAGTTAAAAAAAAAAAGATTTAAACAACTTTCTCTTCAGACAGAAGGAACACAGTACATTAAAAACTTATAAAAGTCCAGTCACTAAATGTGAAAGACATGCATTAGTGTAATTTTCACAATAATTTAGGGCTGTGTCTGCTCGCCCAACTAGAATTTCTCTTGTAATTAACACTTGGGAAAGAGGGAGGGGATAGTATGTAGAGCATGTCTGGTGGAGATGAGTCATTGATACACCAGCCTTCCTTTTTTCATGTAATAAATCACTGTGTAATGTATGTAACTTAAGCATTTTGTGTATTCCGTAAGCCTACCAGTGATTACTCCTTTAGTTTAAAATGCAGTTAACAAGTAGATGTATAGACAGGACTTTTTATTAGCAAGATTAATGCAGCTGTACTAAAGAACTCATGGTGGACTTTTTTGTTGCATCTTGAACTCTCGGCATTTGAGAAACAAAGACCACTGTTTATGTGCAGTCTAGCGATGAGCCCATTTGTCTTTTTCAGATTTAATGGGAGAGACTGAAGTCTTCTTTTTTGCTGATGAGTATTGCAGCTTACGATTTACGACAAATCACATGTGGCGATGTAATTACCCTTTAAGGAAGAGGTTTTTAAAAGGTCATTTTCCTGCAAGATTTTTTAAAAATGAAAAACATTGCCATGGGCAGATTGGACATGCAAGATTTTTTAAAAATGAAAAACATTGCCATGGGCAGCATTACTAATATATACATTGTGAAAAGGGGGGAAACAAAGTACATTTAAACAAAAGTACAACCTTTAACAGAGGCTGTTTAAACTCCCTTTTCATTCGTAATGGCAGTCATATGTGATTTGAGGGCGATGATCTTTTTCAAACCTTTTCAAATGTTATTTTCTAAAAGGTGCCGAACCACTCAAAGCGAGTAAAAAGCAATGTTAAATATTTATTGCTTTATTTCTAGTAGATTCAGTTTACAAGTGCTGAATTTATTATGCTTTATTAAACAAGCATTCTTGACCTCACCAATAACACTAAAGAAGAACTCCACATTCCACAGAAGTAGCATTTGACAGTGTCTAAGACATATATAGATGGCGCTTTTCTCATGTTACTGTTACTGGTAGTTTTTGTTTTTTCATTGCCAGTGTAATATTGATATTTTGTTTCTGGTTCCTACTTTTTCTGTACTTATTTTGGAGTTTGATTTGCATTTTGTCTTTGGACAAGATGGTTTTCTGTCTTTTTGATTTTGATAAGTATCCATCTGTTTCGGGAGTTTCCCTCATTAAAAGATATTTTCAGGTGTTCTCAGATTCTTTCTAGCTTCTTATCCATCAGGTTTGACCTACATATATGCTGATTTTTTCACAGTTTGGGGATTGGTGTGATCACATAGGTCTCTTTTTTTCTGTTACAGATACCTCTTCTCAAGAGAATTATGAGCCCAACCCTAAAAATCCACCTGCAGACCCACCACAGGTGGAAAGGAAGACATTAGAGGCCAATGCTGCAGTAGAGACTCAAGAATCCCATCCAAAGCCATTTACAGGGGAAATTGTTCTCGAGGAATGGCAGTTTATGCGTAAGTATTTGTTACATCCATAAACTTTGTATGGACTATATGATATTAAAAAGTACAAACTGAAAGCAGGCAATCAATAATTAAAAGGACTGAGTGCATGAAGTATTTAGTTGCAGTGCTTCACATCCACCCTGATTCATGGGGGAAATTTTGTTCATGTGAATTCATGGTGTTACAAAGGTGTCATAATTATCAATTGACATGTTTCAGTAAGAAAAAAAAATGAAAAACAGAAGAAATACGTGCTGCCTTCATAAAGCAATCCTCTCGACGTTGTTTTTTTTTCTAGCCTCTCCCCAACCCCCACCTCCTCTCCTTCTCCCACCCTCTTCAGAAAAAAGGAAAACCTCTCTGCTACACCTTTAAGATAAACCTACAATAGTTAATATTTGTTATGAGGTTAAATTGCTTATGCCCGTGTTCTGCTGAGTTCACTATTGTGCATGGTTTTAATGCTACTGTAATCCTGACTCTGCATCACATTTCACTCATCTGCACAGGCTTTTATGGACCAATGAGAGTGGCTTAAATATGTGAACCTATTGTTTGAATTTTTATGTCATGAAAGTGCGGTCACCACTTGTGACTTAAGATACCTAGGGGTTCCTAAACATGTTTGAGGTAATGCAAAAGCTTAAAAGTTTTTAAAAGCAGCCACTGAGCTCAATTATAAAACAAGTCGGATTAAATTGGTTTTCATCATATGAGATGTTGGACTGATTCAGTTACGGCATATTTTTTCTCATTCCTATAAAATATCTCAGACACAGCTAAATTTGTCAGGTTCTTCATTAAATTGTCAAAATGGAAAGTCCATGAGTGGAGTCAGTTGCTCCTTGTTGTGTTTTTCAGTTTAAAGTTAAATAGCTAAATTGTAGGGTGAGGTCATTAAAAACTTACAAAAAATCTTTTATCTCTTTGTTTTTTTGGGGGGTGGGTGGGTGGGGTGTAGAGTAAGATTAGGTTTGACGGCTCAGTTTCTAACCAACTGCTTTAAGTCGGACCGGCCACAGCCTTTTTTCCAGTTGTGGCTCACTGGCTTGTGTAAAGCTGGGGTGTAAAGCTATACAGATCTTGTACAGTATCATCTGCAAGATACAATTTTGCTTTGCCTAAAATGCATTTTCCTGCTATTTTTAGCACTTGGAAAGCCTCTGTTGAACATAAATTAAGAGAAATTGCCTACAGTGTTGTCACTTATGCAGTACGTGGCCTAGCTTTCAGACATTTTGGCCAGGAGATGGATTGTTGTGGGATTCAAGTTTTAAGAATGTATGGAGACATAAACCCCACAGCTCCATGCATGAACCACTTCCCATCATATATTGTATGGTTTGATGTTGGAAATGATGTAAATTATATATTCTTGCCTGCCGGTTCTCATCAGTTTGGAAGAAGATATAATCAGATTATTGACGTGAACAGTTAACTGAATTTTTGAAACGAGCTTCATTGAGTCATGTCTAAAATGTTTGCTCTGAATCATTTTCTTCAGTCCTTTTCCTAACCAGAATTGACAAGGTAATGGAACTGTAATGACTTCTCAGGGAATGCTATAACTCATCCATCATCGTAGTTGATGTTAATTCTAGAAACATCCAATCATAGTCGGGCTCTTCTGAGTGATTTTTTGTCGCAGAAATCTTCTTCACGAGGAATGTTACTTAACAGTTTAACTGTTCATCATAGTAGCCAGGAGACAGAATCTTATGCTGAAAATATCGATCTTGTGAACTATGTATAGTCTTTAAGCTCATGTTTTCATGAAAGCTGGGCTGGGAAAAGAGGGTCAAAAAGGATGGGGATTTGAAGAAAGAAGGGGCAAGGAAAGGTAAAAAAGAGGGCAGGGGTGAACAGAGAATAAGAAGATGTCTTCCACACAACTTTTTTTTTTATCGTTGTCATTTCTCCACCTAAGACGTAAAGTATGTCAGGTAGTACTGTCATTTACCTTTGTGTACTGTCACAGAAGTACTCCATGTTATGTAGCCTTTCTATCGCTGCCACCTGACAAGTTCCAATAGCTCATCTGAAAGTAATTTGTTCAAGATGGTAAAGTTGAATAAAGGAAGCCCTATGATTTTACGAGCAATTTTCCAAGTTTATGAGCTGTCAGTGGTATCAGGTCTATGAAATTTTCAGCTCTTACGGTGATTGTGAAAGTTTATGACTTCCAAAAACAAAAGGGGGAAGGGGAAGAAAGGGGTAGAGCTGGGTGACACCTGCCAAGCAAAATGGTTTGTTTTGTGTGCTCATGCAGTAAGTTTAGTACAGCTAGTGATGTCAAAGCCACACACCACACGAATCAACATTGCCACTTTAACTTCTCTATCTTTGAATGAACATGATGGATTTTGATGCCACAGGCTCAGATTCAATTCTTGAAAGAGAAAAAACAACTTAAATCTTTAATTTCCTTGTAAATCTACAAAGAAATAACTGGTGATTTTTATTCGCATTGAACAGTGCAGATTTAAATGCCATTTAGTATTGCAGTGGGATCCAACATTGTCGTAGCCAAGAGCATTTGTGGCTTAGAATGATAGCTGTTGCTGAGGAAAATTGATGCTTTCTGAGAAAAGAGATTAAGCAGTGCATGTGTGCATTGCAGCAGACTATAGTATAAGCAAGGTGGTATTTAGAACTTCGAAGAAGGTTATTTGTATTGATGGTGAAGTTTTCTTAAAGGGTCATTCCCCCTCCCCCTCCCCTTCCAGTGGGCCCTTTCCTAAACTGTGTTTGAAAAAAGTTTACTGTATAGCTTACTGATAGGTATGTAGAGGTATTGCCATTTCAAAGAATGCAGAGTCTAGATTCATTATAAAACCATACAGTTACACTCCTATTGTGCTACATTTTAAGGTTGTGCTTGACAATGTGTAATATATCTTCTAATAGGTTATCATCCTGTAACCTACCTTCTGTGGTATTAAGAGATGAGCTACTATAGAACCCAGAACTTGTTGTGGAAGCTGTACCAAGTACTGATATCCCATATTAATCAAAATTAATCTAGTCCCATCATACAGAGAATTAATTTGTTCTGCTGATGCAAAAAATTTTAGGATGAATAAATTTTTGCTTAAAAAAATGGGGATGAGGGGGGCATGGGGGATGTTCAGAAAATTGTTCAAATTGATGTTTATGAAACTTTCCTTTCAGTGTTAGGTTTTGTCAATATTTCTGTTACCTTCTCTCTAATGTAGTTATTTTTTTAAACCATCACACATTAAAACAGTAAGTATTCCAGTGCCTAAAGTCACAGTATTTTAAAGAGTGGAACTAGTGTGGGGTCAAATCTGGAAGAATTGGTGCGTGAAAGTCTCCATGCACCATTATATATGTGTATTGCATGTATATGACAATGAGAAACCACTGTAATTGAAATTAAAAGTACAAGCCTACCAGCTGATATCACAAACTGTCAAGCTATGCAGTCTATTATACTTCCACTAAATTATTTATTCAGATATTTTCCTCACCTTTCAATATTGTGGCTGTAGACCTGCATGTTAAGGTTGTAGTTGGTGTGCATTTAAAGAGAAATGTTATGTCAGTGGAGAGATTCCCAATCAACAAAATGGTGGCTATATTTCACAGCTTTGGCTGACTTGCTCGCTGAGCACAGCAAGAGATTAATGAGAGGTAATTTGTGTGTAGATGAGCCCTCGCTTTGGATTTGATTGTCAGGTTTTGAAATGCAGCATGGCAATCCATGCTCTGCTGTGAAGTGTGGCTTGATATTTGAGTACTACAGATGTAGCAACTCATGAATGTTACTAGTACTGCAGGCAGAAATGTAGATTAGACTTAAAGGGAATATGCAGTCACCCCAGTTGTATTTTCATACATCAACTAAATGTTACAAAATCTTTTATTTCCCTCAAAACTACCACCATTTTTGTTTCAGAATGAAGATATGGTGTATTAAGTGTAAACAAAGGGGTTATTCTGCATGAAATAAGTAATTGAATTGTGAAAATTTTTATTGTCATATGATCTGAAAGGGCCACTCGTGAATTTGGATACCAGGGTACAGTAATTCAATTTTGTCTGTCTTTTTTGTAAAAAGGGGAGCTGTAGCTTAAAGTTATTCAATTACATGTAAACAGAGACTGAAAGGTTATGTTTGTTTTCCCCAGGATTCCTTACCTTCTACTTACAGGCACTCTTTTCATATAACACCTGCAATTAATCTAACAAGAACTGTTATCACAGTGAAATTCCCTATCACTATAGGTAGCTTCTACCCTATCTAATCCATGTCTGTCTTTTTTTTTCTCTGTGTTAGATGAATTGTCTTCTCATCTGGTAAAAAGTCCTTCCAGACTGTGTGACTAATCCACCTGTCATCATAAACAGTACAGCTGCTCTGTGCTGAGACATTACATGTTTAAATTTACTCATGCAAATTGTGAGCAGAAAAATATTTAACTGTCAATAAAGTTTTCATCAGTCAGAATCCCATATACCTTATTCTCTTCCACTTTAACCATTGTCTGACTAGGGGACATAACAGGATTGTTTGGACTGAAGTGAATGCCAATTCAGACACTTGTCTTCACTGCAAATGTGCTACAAATTATTTTAAAGAAAGCTAGAGACTTATTTCTTTAGAAAATGTACCAACCTTTTGTTTTAAATTCTTCACCACAGTGTACTGATATCAAGACCCTTCACCTTCTGTTCCTAACATATCTGAAAGCTAGAAACTACTGTGACCAGACAATTCCCCCCCCCCTCCCCCGGTTTAAATTCTTCATCACAGTGTACTGATATCAAGACACACCCTTCACCTTCTGTTACTGAAAGCTAGAAACTACTGTGACCAGACAACCCCCCCCCCTTCCGGACAATTTGCATACGTGGCAATTACCCCTCAGACAGCATCCCTACCAAAAAGATTTGGAATTGTCGGGGGGGGGGGGATTGTCCCAGGGAGTTGTTTCCAGTGGGAATTGCCTTGAAGGGGGTGGGAATTGCCTGGGAACCAACTATACTTACCAAAGTTTTTTCGTAGCCACTCCCCCTGTGATCATGGCACGTTACAGATTAACATCAAACGAGGTACCTTTTCATTTAACATAGGATGAATTGGAAAAGTAGTTTAGGTAGCAAGGGGGTGACAGAAATTTGTAAATGTTTTTTGGCAGGGTTTCTAAAAAAAGAAAAAACCCTTTGGATGACAGTAGTGTGCTCTCCAACCCCCCCCCCCTCCACACACACATACATATTTATTCTTGCACATAGGACAAGAGAATTTAAATGCTATCAAAACAAAGTGAATGTTCATGCAAACTTATTAAGTGCAGAACTGAAAGGAGTATACGTTGGAGGCCTTTATAATGTGCAAATGGACATACACATTTGCATGCACTGTACCATAATATACCAAATATTAGTCTGGTTTCAAAGCCATGACTAAAGTTCCTCATAGAGGGGAGCATTTCTTTTCTAATATTCTCAGCAGTCTGTGTGACAGAGGGCAGCAGACAGCTAATAGTATATTTGGTAGATCTTTGATCAGGAGGATGGTATTTTGTGATTTTATGTGAAGGTTGCTCCATTTTCATTTTCTTTGTCATTATGCAGAGTATGATTGACACAGGAAATTGAAATTTCAGTCTTCTAAATAGGAAAGTTGGAGAGTTTTAAATGGTTTGTAATGTCAGAAAGAAGTTACCAGGATTGTCTTCACTTTTGATGACATTATTGGGGAAAATAAGTTTTTGAGTTCTTCATAGTTATATGAAGTAGGAGAAAATGGGCTGAATGGAAATGGACAAGAGGTAATGTGGAAAAGGGATGGGGATACTGATAGTTACCTGAGTTGCTGCAATGTGTGACATTGTTGCACAGTAGACCTATCAACTTACTCTGGTCAGTAGTGCTTTATGTTGCTGTTTGAAACTTATATATCATTGTCCAAAACTTGCTGCAACTTGCAATGAGGGATAATGTGTCAACATGAATCATTTGGGGTTGGGGGAAAACTTCTCTCATGAACCTCTACCATCTGCTTAGGTGTTTTTTTTTTTTTTTTGTTTTTTTTTGTTTTTTGTTTTTTTGTTTGTCATAGAAACTAATATTAAGTAGAAAATAACAAAAATGTTTTTGGTGGTAGCAGTTTAAATTCTAAAAACAATTTCAACACATCTTGCATTTCATTTTCCTTAACAGTTATTGTTGGAGGATGTATACTACTGGCTGTGATTGGGGTGGCCATCGCGTTCTATTGCTGTTACAGGTGAGTCAGTTATGTAAAAAAAAAGGGGGTTTGAGCTAAAATGTTGTTTCCATGTGTTAAATAGGAACTTATTCATGTGAAATTTGCATGTATTTCCAACAGTGTGGCCCCCGAGATATGTAAGCAGATTAAGTTACCATATTATCAACCCAAAGTAAACTTACAGCAAGCAGAGGTGACATTATAGCCCTACATCAGTCAACACAGATATGTTATTCTTTAAACTTTGGATTAATTTTCTCTTCCAAAATCTCATTAATTTTTAATGTGAATGTATAAAAAGTGTGGGCATTTTTCAGACTTCACAATCCCTATGAGAGAACTAATATCCCTCATCTAGTTCAAAATGAAAACAATAGATTGGAAGATAAAAAAAGCGGATTATCAGTGTGGGGGAGGAGGGGGGAGGTGGGGGGAGGTGAGGAGATGATATTGCTTCTTCTTGCACCAATGTCACTTTTGGGATGCAAACATAGTAAGTCTCTGTGCTATTATGTTTAGAACCACACATAAAGGAACTGAATGAAAATTTCCCTAGGTTTCTTGGATAAGTCCCTCTTTTTAAACATACTTAAACTAAAGTGTTGTTTTAACCCTTTGATGTTATTATGACTCCAGCAATCTTCCCAACCTCCCCATGGTGGAGAAACCAGAGGCAAGGGGTACACAGAAAACTGTCCATGATAGCATAAAATGATTAATTGTTTCTAATTTGGACAAAATGGTTTATTATTCCTGCTGCTTTTTGTTTGTTTGTTTGTTTGTAACTTGTGTTTTCTAACACCTTTTTTTCACATTGTTCTGCTATTTTCATTGATTCTGGTAACTATGCATGATCAGTGTCATATAAGTTAGTCTTGTTTTTTGCTGATTTTCAAGTTCCTTCCCAAATCCTTTCCCCCTGGTTAGCAACAGAGGGTACAGCAGGTTATAAAAAATGGACCTAGGATTTTGATAAATGTTAAGCAATTTGTATTTGCAGTTTCAGTATTTTGCAAAGTGTTGTCAGTTACTTCAAAAATTGAAGCCACATGTATATGCAAGCATTGAAGTAGGATTTTTCTTTTACGTCATTGCAAGAAGTAAGGTGTGATGCACTACAGTAGTTCTCTGCTTGTTTTAGAAACAAAACAACATGTCAACCACAAGTGTTCTTGAACAGAGCCCTCAGTTTGTACTTACATCTCATCATCAAATTATTGGACACTTCTCTGTATTGTGGAAGGGAGCCCCCAAAATCATCTTCCACCTTTAGTTTCAGTCAGTACATTTGTAACAGTCAGCATTACATGAATCATTTTGTGATTGTTTGCAGGCACACACTTTTCTGATATGATGTACTAGTGGATCCGCTTGCTTGAAAGGAATTAGTGCTCCCATGAACTGTCTTCAAGCATATTCTAGTTTCACTGAATGCAATACCATATTGTGGTTTAACTGTTACAATTTTTTTTTTTTATTTTCAGTGTGTGTATGTCTGTCATATATTAATTTGTTGGCAGTTTGAAGTTTGTTGATATATGTCGTAGACAGATGATGAATATTCGGATAAAATTTAAGATTTACTTTCGTGCAGACTAGCTGTTTGTGAGATCAAGGGACCTGGTTTGGGAGTCAGGAAGTATTTCTTTATTGTTGCATTCCATCTTGGTCCAAGTTGTAGGTTCCTACATAAACCAATCAAACTAACACTTAGTTTCTTTTACGATGCACTTATTCCTGGTCTGAGTTTTGACTGTTCCCATGGAAAGCAATAAGAATGAGAATTCAAGTTTCTTTGATGTTGCCCTGTTTTTTTTTTGTTTTTGTTTTTTGTTTTTTTTCTTGTGTGTGCGTGCACATTTGCATGTTCCAGATTGTTACAGTTCCAATGTAAACCAAGAGAAATATGACTTGGATAGTTTCTTGCATGTGTCACTTTTTCAACCTCCTTTTTTTGGGAAGGGGGGGGGGGTGTCTGCATTGATGCAGTTCCTGTGTGAACCAAACAAAGTGAGATTTGAGTAGTTGCATGGATGTGGCACTGTATACTAGGGCTGAGTTTATACACTTTTCATGTGAACCAAAAGAATGAGACTTGTATAGTCTCTTGGATGTAGCTCTTTTTCTTTTTTTTTCATGGGGGAGGGGGGTGGATCTGCAATGATACAGTACCTGTGTGGACCAAGAGAAATGAGACAAAGTTTCTCAAATGTGGCCGTGGTTTTTTTCCTTTTATTTTTATTTGGTCTGCTTTAGTACACTTCTTGTGTGAACCAGTCAGCATGAGACTTCAGGTTCTTGGATGAGTCAATTTTTAAGCACAACCCAAGTCCATCAAAATCATTCCGCTGCTCTTCAAGAATTATTGCCTTGATGATCCTGATGATTTGAATCATATACAGTACTTGAAACAAGATAATGAATTGTCCAGTGTTCAGTCTTACAAACTCAAAGACATTTAGACCAAAACAGGACTAGTCACATCGTTCAGTTTGCATTTACTGTTCTTCCTCTTTTATCTGGAATACCACCTTTGCCATATTTGCAACATTAAATATTTGTTTACGTCAGTTTCCGTACTATAGAATCATCATCAGTTGGCTGGAATGATAGAAGTTAGAAGTCTTTAAATATTACAGTATGTTATTATATTAATTATTGAAGTTTCTTGGATCTGGCACTGTTGTCAGTCTAAGTTTTTGTATGTCAGATTTGAACCAAGATGTCAAGCAAGCAAGGCCCCTTAAAGATTTTGACAGAAATTGTGCAGCCTTGCATGTAATGTTTATATCTTGAGTCCTCTGACCCGTGACTCTCATTTCCTGTCGGCAGTTCTTATCTCTCTTAAGCTGGTTATCTTTCCCCAGAACAGCTCTACACAGAAAAGCAATACCGGCAGTTGCCATTGTGATAATCTTCTATCGATCGTGCATGAGTATAAACGTTCTGCTGTAAACCCGATTAAAGGCCCATATATCGGGAATTTAGAAGTATGCATTCCTGTAAGGGGCCTTTTCATGGCATGAAGGGAAATATTACGAGCAGATTTAGTCACAATACACCTATTTTGAAGCAATTCCTTAGGCTATTCAAATGCTGTTTCTGTTCAAGAATTCCCTTGATGCTGAAGGTGATTGAAATGATATAAAATACACAAAAGCAAATTTTTTCATAAATTTTTGGTGGTCATGAAAATCTACTTTGCCCCTCATAATTTACACATGCAATCCCATATTTTGGAGAATTGAAATATCTAGTACGGTAGGACTGTTTTAATCAGTAATTCAGATTGTGGCAACTGCATTTCCTGCTTGATCAGCAATATCAATTTACCATACCAGCAATTTTAAACATTTTGTTTACGTCAAGGTATCCCTTCTTGGAATGCATCAGTCGTTGGTTGAACTGGAAAGGTAGCGTAAATTCTTGGATCCATGACCTCTCAGATAGGATTATGTTACTTGTAACGGAAAAGGTTATGCTCACCACCTATTGTGCTGGTTTCTTTCCTTCTGTCATTTGAACAGTGCAAACACTACTTCAGATCAAATCTGTGGGAAATTGTGAATTTATTGTAAAACAGCTTTAAGGCCAGGTAATTTCTAGGAATGATGATCAATCAATCAATCTGTCAATCAATGCCATTGTATTGCAACTCTCTGGGGTCTCAAGTAGCTTCGAATTAGGATATTTTGATGTTAACGTATGATTGGTTACTTTCTTGATAAAATCGCGTGACTTGATAACAGCCCATCTGGACTACCAGCATGTCTTAAAGGTGGCCCTGGGAAGTTCGTCTAAAGTCTTGTTTGCCTTTATGTTGTGTAATTTTTGAATTGTCTCGTGGATTAAAAGGATGTGCTCATGATTTCTCTGAGTGAAATGAAATAACAGAATGGCTCTGGACTCTCTGAGGATTTATTTGTCGAAAAGGTAATTTAAATCTGAAGTTGTTGACTCTATTCCTTTAGGGGTTCTATAGATGATACCACCATTGGAGTACTTTACTTAGTATGAAGTGTGGTAAGTGTGAAAACAAGTACTGGCTTCCTGTAGCAGTGTTGTCCAGTCAGTGTGGCGAAAGAAGTTTTGTTGAGTTCTGACAACTTTCCAGGTTATTGTAAATATAATCAAGATGTAGGCCTATTTTAAAAGTTAAAGGAAGATTTCATATTTGGTCATAGACTTTTGTAGTTGTAATAAAAAGTTAATCACCTACTTATTTGTAGTTGATGAAATTTATATATAGCTATGAAACTATGTACAGGTGTTATGTAGTCTTGGTATCTGTCTGCTAGGCTGCCAAGCTGGATTGTGCTGCTTTACATGCAAAAATTACCTTTTGAATGCCTGTAAGTTTGCTGCCACCACATCCTCCCCTCCTCCCCTGCCATTGTTAGAGTACAGTTACAAGCTGGCTACCCGTGTTTTGCTGTATGAACAGGTCTGGTTTCGTGGTTTGCCACTCAGGTTTGATAAAAAACATGCTTAAGGTGTGCGGACATGTAAATGCCATACATACTTGCCTACTTTGATGTTAAACACGTTAAAGCTTCTAAAAATAGCCACAATTCCTATCAGACTGTGTTAAATATTGATCGTTTTACAAGGCAGTTACCGTTTTTGCATCTTGATCGTGAATAAACATGAGGTACCCCCATGCAAACTTGTGACTTAGAGAAAGGGACTTATGAGAAAAGTCTTTTCTTATCCTCTGTTTTAATAATCTTCAATCCAAGAACAGTTGTGATGTTGGCATGCCCTGACGGCTTTAGGTTTGGAAAGAGTTGTTGACTTCTTGGAAAATGTCTACATTAAATGCCAAACTAGGAACTAGCTGGTAAGTAATTAAACAAATAATTTGTGAAGGATTAACAAAAGAAATACAAATTTAGTGTGAAACACTCCACATCGTAATTTTTGCATAGTTAATGAGAAATCTCAGAAGGGATCCATCTTTGAAAAGATAAATCCTGAAAATTGGAAAAGATGTTCAAACACGTGTGCAAAAATTATGATGTGTAGTGTTGCTCAATATTAGCACTTCTTTTGTTAACTTTGTGTAAATTATCTCTCAATAACTTGTCAGATAGTTAACACTGAACAGTTTGGTGAGTAATATTGATATTGTTAAAGGGAAAATGATAACTTGTAAATAAATTCCTCAGTACAAAACAATGTTACTAGCCCTTGAAATGAAGGTTGGAAAATCAAAGGATAACATTGGACATACAGTAAAACCCCGTCTATCCGAACCCCATTTATCCGAAACCCCATCTATCCGAACTAGCCGTCAGATTTAACAACAATAATAGTCAACACAATTACGGTAGTACCCACCAAGTTTTCAGTGCTTTATAAGGCAAAGTTCAACGTAAATTTTTGCAGAAATGCACTAAATTTTCTTGGGACTTTAAAAGTCATGGAAAGATGTCATGATGGCCAAAACAGCCGAAATGTGGACATAGAAAACAATCTGTTATCTCTTTGTCAAATTTGGAAGAAATATCATACGTATTTGCTTTGAAATTCTTGTTAGGAGCCATGAGTCGGTATAGGCTCAATATCCTCTAATATAAAAATACGTTAGGCTAGCGTAAGTCCAAGTTTCACTAAATTTGAAAAGTTAGTAATGTAGTGAGCTTCATACCTAAAAATAACGAAAGTAGACCTTACAAAAACATTGCGAACTGCTGTTTGAGAGTCTCCTACACATGTGTCTCTAACAGTTTTGGAAATTTATGCAGAATTTATACTCTAGGTACCTCTCCAGATCGTTACAGCTTTTCTTTAGCCCACACACTCATTTAGTGTGTAGAAAGCATTGGTTATTCAGAGGAACGAAGGCTCGAATTTTAGGAATAAAATCTTACTGTATTAGAAGTCTTAAAATTTATTTTTCATATCATCGGTCACAAAAAGTAGTAACGAGATATTTTGGGGGATTTTGTGTGCAATTTTTAGCCTTTTCGGAATTATTTTGGAAATGTGTTGACACACTAGCAGTCTTATGGACCCAGTGTACCGTACTTGAGGCAAAAACTTGGAACCTCATTTATCCGAATTTTTTCGTTATCCGAACAACCTTCGGTCCCGATGTGTTCGGATAAACGGGGTTTTACAGTATTTGCAAACTACATCTTTCAGCATCACAGATTTGCATATTTAGCTCTTGTTTATTCATAATATAAGGTGTAAAATAAAATAATCCTATCAAATGGTCAGTATTTGATGAATTTTGATTGGAATTATGGCTGTTGTCTAATTTTTTTTAATGCATTTTAGATCAAGTATCCATCTGTGTCATTTTCATGTCACCAGACCTTTCATGAGGGAGCTAGATGTAACAGAAATACATTGAATTCTGGGAAGGGTGGAGCATTTGCTGAACCAATGAAAGAGACTGCATGAAGTATTTTGTGTTATAACATGCAATGGTCGTATTTAAAATTGTTGGTTTTGAAGCCAGTTATAGGTCAAAAAAGTAGCTTTGAGGGAAATGTTATCCTAAAAGTAGAGGTCTTAAGCTTGGACTGAAGGTATTGAATGGGATAACATTTTATTGTAGAAGGATAAAAAGGGTCACTCAAATGATGCTAATCCCAGCTGCAAAAATAAAAATATAAATAAACACGGAATTGGTCAGATGGTACAGCAAAATTCCCAGCATACATTTGAAGTCTGAATAACAGTGTGGTTTATTTAAACAGTTGGGCATTTTGAGGACAATTTTGATAGAAGTTGTTACTGCTTTCATTTTGCCAAATACATCCCATCATCTAGAGATGGATCATGGCCACTCAGGAATAGCTATGGTATTCCATTGTCCACACAGGGGTGTTGTAATTTAAGTTCACAGTTTTATGGAAGTGAAGTGTATAACAGTTCTCAAAATAGCTCTTTTGAAACAATTTTTAAATCTTTACAAAATAAGTACAACCACTGATTTTTGAGAACCACACTGTTGATTACTCTTATTTGTTGAAACAAGAATCAAAACTTAGACATCCCTAGCATTGTGCAGCATTAGCCTATAGCCATTACCCATGATCCTGTAGAGATGATGTAAATCGATCCCTGGTTGGAGTTGTCCTTGTAGCAAATTTTAAATACTTTTGAAAGTGGCTAAACTTCAACTTAATTAGAAACTTGTAAAAGATTGGTGTTACACAAAAAGTATAGAACTGTTATCCAATTCAATCAATAGAGTGATTGAATGTGTCTGTATAGTACAGGAGTGTTACAATATTATTAGCAGTCCATCATTACCTGCTATTTACACTAGTAATCCCTGCTTACCCACAGAAAGTCCCTGGCGAGCTTTTAATAGCACAGTGGTCCTGGGTGGCCTCCCAGTAGACAACTTGAACATTACAATTATAGGACAGACCCAAACAACTTATTTATTTACTTTCATTCTTTGAATTTACTGTACTTATTATTTAAGCTACCATTGGTTATTTAACCCTGGCCTTAGGGGTTCTGAGAACAATTTCCTTTCAGGAAAACCCTCACAGCCAATCCTGAGAAAACTTTTTGTGTGAAAATACTTAATCCTTTTTATTCTCATCAACACAAAGGATAGATAAGAAGCTGTAATTCTGTCCTTAATGCTTTTCATTGAAGATTGCATCCTCTTCATTCAAGTTTAAATTTCCAAAAAGAAAGGTGGGGAAGTAAGTGACTCATGTGGGGTATTAGATAGTAGACCCTTTGACTTTCTCCCAGTCACATTTGTGGCGCTTATCTTAAGGCATAGTAGTTGTAAGGGAAGTTTCTAGTCCTCACTGTCTACAGAACTGCTGTGCCTACTACACTCGGAGGAAGTATATACTTGGTTGTGCCAGTACCATTTCAGCAAAATGTCTATATTATTAAGTCTTTTGTGTTGCACCAATCCAAATTTGCGAAAAATTGTTGCCGTGGATAATGAGAAGGCTTTCAAAGGATACTCAGTGTAAGTCAAATGCTTTTAGGCACATTTTTTGGTTATTAACTCTTTTAAGAAGGCTTCACATTATAATACATGCATGACTAGGTGACTGAGGTCAGCTTTATGGCTTTTAAGTTACTACTTTATAATGTAAAGTGGGCGTTCAGAAAGACATTTTTCATTGCATTTTGTAAGTTAGCTAATCAAGGATGAGATAAGAAAATACAAATAAAAAACTGCATTGGTACCAAGTTATCATGATAATATAGGTAGTAGGCCATTTAGTACATCATCTAATAGATCTGGACTGATTTGTTGGCTGTGGAAGCATTTGATGTCCATAATAATCATCACTGTGCTTATTTCTTTCTGTCATTGAGTTTTTAAAAACTTCCTCAAATATGTTGTTTTTGTGTGTTTTTTTTTCAAAAGCCTCTGAAGTTTATTTGCCATCTCATTGGCAGTTATTATGTGTGTATGTATGTGTTAATGTATGTATGTGTGTTTACCTGTATGATAACTTGTGTGGTTTATATAGCTGTGAAGTTAACAGTCCATTAAATGCAACAAAAGTAGCATAAAATCAATATAATCCACAATTTGCTAGAAAAAGAATTATCAAATTAAAGCACACAATAGAGTAACATTTTGGATCAGTTCAAAACGTTTGTCCTCTTTAGAAAGTATTTCGTCTCCAACTGTCCCTTTTACCAGAATTGACAATAGAGAGCTATACTGTTGATATACATGCATATGAATTCATTCAAGTGCTGCTGTAGGTTTCGTGTTTTCCCTCTTGCCTGCCTGTACTAAATGACTCAAGTGGTGCTATAAATGATAGGAACTAGCTTAATGCCAAGGTCACCTTGCATTCACACCTCCAACACTAGCACGTACTGTGGTCTTTTTAAGAAGAGAATGAATATTGATGTGGCACAACCAGGGTATTTGGGGAAAGATGTATGGTAATTATGAACAGGTAGGTTCTTTGCATCTTTTGACCTTCACTAGATTTTAAACAGGTCAACTGAAATGATATAAGAATTAAAAACAAGATAAGTTCAGTGTGTGAGATTTTTCTCATTTCTGTCTCTACTTGGAAGGGGTAGTAGTCCCTTCCCCTTCCCATAAGCGTACAAGGCGTGGGGGGGGGGCATATGCCCTCCGAATTCAGGCAAAAATAGTGGATCCATCAGGCAAGTGAGACAGCCAAGAAAATAAATTATGCCCTTTTGCAACCGACACAGCGGTTTCAGGATTTGGGCAACTTGGTCCAAATTCTAACTTAAATTATCCCTGAACCCCCAGAAATATTGCCGCCGTATGCCTATGCCCCTTCCCATGGATGGAAAGTGAGAAATGAATGTAACTGTTCCACAGGTTCTGATAGTATATATAGTAAGAGAGATTTTAAGGTTGAAATTTACGATTTGCTTTGTAGAGATCAGGCACAGGGCAAGGTATAGTACCTCATTCAAGAAAATAGTTTTTCAGTCTCCAACATTAAATTTTCTGAAGGATTTGCTAGCATATAAGCAATGGTACAGTAGGTGAAGTTGGCTTGGTGGTTGAGTGTACTGCCTTGCGTACTAGAGGTCCCTGGATCAAATTCTGGTGAAACCACTTGGAGAATTTCTTGGGACTCAGTTTTACTAGTTCAGCATAGCTGTTCAATTTTAATTGGGTATCTGATTGTCCATTCAGGAAGTTGTCTGACTCAGGATGTTCAATTCAGGAAGTAGTCTGCTTTGCTCAGTTCAGCTGTCAAGCAAAGACCCCCCCCCCCCTCCCCTCCCACCTCCCAGCCTTTGGGAAAGTGGCTAAAGACTGGGGATACACTCATGTCTGTTGCATGTGGACCTTAAACGGCGGTCCCAGCAGCAAGATTGGGAGCAGTTACCCGTCTGCCTGGTTAACCTCTGAGCATTAGTTGAAAAGAGAAGGCGAATCTCGCTAGTGTTCTTCCAGGCTCACTCTGGTTTAGGTTCCTTGATGAGCCAGTTGGCCTCCTGACCCTCAAATGTTTAACTAAATAATGATTTTCAAAGGAGGGACATTAAGGTTCAAAATTATTGCCACAGAAAAGATGCTTCATTCTAGTGTATTTTCTTCTGTTAACATTTAAAGCCATAAAGCCGTTGAGATGCTGAAGCAATTCCAAAGTGTTGGGAAAACCTTGCAGTGCTTTTTACATTATAACTAAATTTGGTGTGTATGTCATCTAGTTCAATATTTTAATTCAGATTCTTATGGTCAAGAGGTCAGTGTAGGTGGCAAAATATAGTGTACTTTAACAGAAAATGTACTGATTCCCATAGGTTGCAATACTTTAAGACACTGGTATTTGAACGATTGACCTCCCCCATTACTAAGCCTGATACCCGTAAACATCAAATAAGCATGAACTTGATTTAACAGGGCACTGGGGAGCTAGTTTAAGTAAGAAAATAGTCTTTTTGCAAAGACTTGTGGGTGTATTGTTTCGATCTGTCATTGAAGTTGGATTCTCTTGCTAATTAGGCATCAAGTTTACAAGAGGAGCTGATTATCTGGCTTCTTATTTGCCCTTTTACAGAATTGTATTGTTTCAGTATTCTCTAAAAGATAGGCTGTATCTGTGTGCCCTTGTGTTAGCAAATTTAGAATGATCAAAAATAGATGAACAAAGCATTACAATTGTTATGTAAGTTTTTTATATCCATCGGTACATTGATCATAGTCCTTGCATTCAATGGGGCCTTGGGACAAAATCAAAAACATAGAAATTTATCTTTTGTCTCAGTTTTCATGAAAGGGTAAGGTGCTACTGACCTCCAGTGAAGCATTGGGCTGGGTAAAAATGCCTCTGGCAAGACACAGCAACAGTGCACTATTCCAAGGGATTCTCTGGCCACCAGACTTTTCAGGGTTTGCCAAATCAGCATAAGGTTGGTGTATTTTGTAACATACTCAGGAATCCTGCCCTTGGGTATCTACTTACACAAGTGGTAGCTGCACTGTGGTTGAGGTAAATTGAAAGAGTTTACATAGATATCAGCCTCTCTGATCGAACAACGACATGTGCAGGTCAGTGTCAAAATGTGATATGGTAAGTAGAAAGGCTTTCATGACGGGAACCCATGCTAGTAATATGATTTCAGCGAGTACGCTGTGGCAGGTCTTGAAATAGTCTAGCTTTCGTCAGAAGTGGATCTGACCTCAGTCCTGAAGAAGTCAGAGCCACTTCTGATGAATGCTTGACTATTTCGAGACCTTCGACGGTGTACTCGTTGAAATCATCTTACTAATGTGATATGTTACCTATCTCCCCTCCCTATAGAAGCTATAGGGACTGTCTGCAGTCCCTACGTAGCTTCTATACCTCTGTCTTGAATAATGCAAGTATAAGTAAACATATACAGTAAAAGCTTTATTAACTTTTTAGATGTACACAATTACCCTTGCTAGATTTATTATGCATTAAGGATTATTTCTACAAAAACTCACTTCAGTGAGCTGGTCATTGGGCCACTTCAGTCCCAGTCAGGCCATGGTGCTAACATAATCTTCAAATGCTTCACTTTGCTGGGGGAATAATGCATAATATGTGCAGCAAGGGGTTAGTACAGTTGCTCATATGTCCTACAACATCAAGTTGCACACTTGAAAGTTGCACCAGGAAGTTGTGGGAACGGTGTCAGTATTCCGCTAAAAAAATGATTGTACTGGAGTCAAATTTGCCTGTGACTGTGTAACAATGGTTATTTTGAATGATGTTGTTACTCTGTGTATTAATACTGTGAACCTAATGATCCTGCAACAATAATTCCTCTTAGTTAAAGCAGGATATAACATTTATTGGGGCCACAGGTGATTCACCCCTGCAGCAGCCAAAGTGTTTCCCAACTAGATATTGTTGATTGCTGATGAAATATTAACAAAACCTCCAGAATTTGCCCAGTCCCCCTTCCCCCTTCCCCCTCCTAAATTATTGGCAACAAAAACAGTATATATAGCCCATGTGGATGCCAAAATAGCCCTGTAAACTCTTTTTTTTTGGTTGGGAGGGGGGGGGGTAGTGATATTTTTCCAAGACATTTGTAAAAGTTATTCTGAAAAACTTAAAATTTATACTAGATGTCCAGATCCCATCTATAAAGGTAATTTGCATACACACTCAGGCTATGTAAAAGATGAAATGCTCCATTTTTAATGGGCCGCTGTTGTGGCTAGCAGTGCAACATTTGTTATATATCAGTATTATTTAGTGTTCGACCGATTATGCCATAATCGGTAATCACCGATTACTGATTATTCAATTACACAATCGGGCCGATGCCGATTACCGATCACCGATTATTTACATGTATAGGAAGGTCATGTTTTCCCGCCGTCTGTTGCATATTTCTAACTTTGTACACACACCACAACATAACCTTCACACTGGAGATGAACGATTAAGAACAGTTCCCTACGTTCCACGAATAGAATATTAAATGATTTTGAAGGATTTCCTCTCCAAATACTATGGTAAAAATCAACCATAAATATATGCTTTCGTACGATGTCACAGGCTTAACGTTAGCCAAAGAGTCTGTCGGCTTACATACGGCTCTACCTACAGTAGTTCTATCCACCGATCATGTCGGAAGATTCCGTGCAAAGGTCTGTACTGGACTGTAGTAGTGCTATATAGTAGCCTATCCACTCAGATTTTGGCAAAAATATCTAACTACCTTGGCACTTCGGGGCCACTAAACATTCCACTCAATTTGCCTGATTTACTCATCCCATGCTCCCTTAACGATATGGATATATTTTTTATAAAGCGTCTTGCCCAATACTTACGTCTTATGTAAAAGATTCTCCAAATGAAACGTAAAACTAATTCCCGATAAAGTCCCGTAATCGAAAAACTGTTGCCGTTCCAGCGTGAATTTAACACGGGGCCCGTTTCCCTTTGTTCATCAGTAAGGAGCACGGACGGAGTTCATGACCAACATGCTACGTAAATGCGCAGGCAATGCACTTAAGCCTTGCATTATGTATTACACACTGTACTGGTATGCTTTCGTAGGTGAACTTCAACTTCGCAAGAACTGTACGGCAGTTACGTGTGCGCATGTGCAGGTCATAGGTAATTTAAAACTTAACGAAAGGAATGTGGGAAGTGGCATAATTTATGCAGGATAATAAGCCTCGGGTTTCCAGTTGCTACAGTACAGTACGTGCACCAAATGTGTACAGATGATGTGGTTTGCACTGAAACTTGAAAAAAACGTAGCGCGAAGTCATTCCTTCCTGTAGTACAATTTGTATGCAGAGTGCGGCATGGTCCATGGCATGCACACCTTCTAGGTAATACTGTGTGCCCTTTCACGCACCTGAACTGTGCTGCACTGAGAGTTACGGCAACAATTACGATGATTGCTATGATTTGGAGAGCTTAAAATGTTGCAAGTTTTGTGAGTATCAGTGCTGATATTTTGGGCGGGAACTTAAAGAAATGCGTGTTTTGGAGAATTACAATGATTTTTGTAGAAACTTTGAAGTGTATTTTAGCCCTGTTTCCAGTTTTCAAATAATCGGTGGTGGTAATCGGTTGAAGGACAAAATTTTACCTATGCCGATTATTTACCGATTGTGCGATAATCGGCCCGAAGCCGATTATCTAACAGATGATCGGTCGAACACTAGTATTATTTGACAAATAGCAAAAAAAAAAAAAAAAATTATGTGGGGGGGGGGGGTTAACTAACATCATGAATAGAAACTGTCACATGGCCAGAAAAGTATCAGTTTGATCAAGGTTAGGTTCATCAGTTAGTTATGTAATTGCCAAAAGATGTATGCAAAACATGTTGTTTACATTAAATGTTATATATGACTAAAAAACTTCAGGTACAAATTGGCATAAAATCTTACTTAATTTCTCAAAAGTAAAATGAAGAGCTGTCAATACCTAAAACTGTGATTGGCAGAAACACTTTTAGGTACACCAAGACTACTGGCAAGCATTTTAATACTTTTAAATGCCACAAAAGTACTAAATCTTTGATTTTCCCACACCATTTTGATTCTTTTTCAACAGTCATTATCGCTAACCTCTATTATCCTAATTAATTGCTCTATTTTCATTTTGTGCAAAGTACCTGTTAGGCTTTTACAATACCACCTTTCTTCCATTGTGCTAAGTCAATTCAAATGAGGCGATTTTTCCCCTTTACTTAAATGGGCAAGCCCTGAAAGCCGGCTGCATTGAATGCAGTGTGTGTGCTGAAAAGCCTTCTGAAGATGTTACAGTGTGGCTACGGCTGAAGTAGTGTTAGTGCGACATGCCCTGGCTTCCTTCGTCAATTAAAGCAAGGCGTGCTAATCGATTTGGTCTCAACTGCTCTACAGCATTGCAGTTTTGAACAGTTAGCTGCACAGTGGCAAACCTACCTTGTGAGATCTTGTAGCCTTGCTGTATTTTTGTGCAGGATTTCAAGACAGAAAAAAATGTCCATTTTTTGACAGATTTGTAAGATTAAGAAGAAGTGCCATTTATTGGTAGTCTTCTACGCTGCTTCGGAATCTACCTCCATCACTTTTTGCATCCTTCTGGGATCTAATGTAGATAGCAGGGATAGTGTTTAGCATTCTATTCCGTGTCCTCCATGAGATAACGGTCTTTTAAATTCCAAGGTGAACCATATCAAGTGCTTTGTAGCAGAAATGAAAGTTATTGCTTACGTTTTGATTTGTAGATTTACTGCATGAAAGAATTGGAGGCTTATTATCGACTTCTGACTGAAATTTCGATTTGAGTGAAAATTTAAAAGCAGTGGAAAATGTCCTATAGAATTGGAAATGAAGAACTGTTCTTAAAGAGTGCATTAAAAACTCAGAGGATTTGACTAAATAAGTCGTCATAGCAATAAAGTAAATTTAGCCGGATGTTTTGCTTGCATTCAAAGCTCCAGAGATTTTACAGTGAGCCCTAACAAGGTAGATCCTTGCCTCAGTTTCATACTGTTTAGATTAACCAACAACTTTGCTGATCTGTGCTCACAGAACAGGACAGCAGTTAAAGTCATTGTGGTCTCCAGTGTGTGATTAATCTTTTTAAGATCAGCAACAATCCAGCTTTGTATCCATAATCTGTAATCCTGCTTTCAGAGTTAATGCTTGGATTTACTACTCTCAGGTTGGGATTTAACTTGGAGAATGGTTCGGCCAATTAGAAAGTCTATTTCTTCTGAAAAGGTGTTTTATTCATGTTTTAAATACAGGTGCAAATTCTAGCTGACTGACGGTTCAATAACCTTATCAGCTAAAGGTTATAAGTAAGAATTACTAACGATTCTTTGCTTTGTGAGTACAAGAGCATTGCCACAACTGTTTGGAGAACAATGTTGGGATTAGATTCTTTATGTCTTGACGGTGATGACGATCATTCTTGTTGGATGGATGCAAGCTAGCTTCAGAATCAGACATTAGTGGACAAATATTAAAATGGCCATTTCTGGTAGATTGTGTTGAAGTCTTGTGGGAAGCCTGTGATGTGTGTGAATTTTATACCGAAAACTGAACAAAAAATATCACAAATTTAAGATGGATGATATAGGTGACATGTTTGAAAAGGCAAAAGATTATGTATCTAATGCCAGAAGGACAGCTAAAGACGCAATTTTTAATGCCAAAGAATATTTCTATGCAAATTATCAGACGGATACAATGTAAGTCGCATTTTATTTCCTTCTCTATTTGTATTTGCGTGCCTATTTTATAAGTACTACAGGCAATGCTTTTTGATGGTGGGATGGACTATTGGTAATGAGGGGAAATATAGTCAACTCAATTTGAATTAGAGGTCCTTAAGGGGGATCACACGTAAGCTGCACTTAGGCTGTGCTGTGCTTGGAAAAATGTTAAAACAAAATAGGGTGATCACACCTTTGTGGTGCAAGTGCCAGTGTGGCCACCTTTAAGTTATTCTTTATGTTTAAATTTTTTCCAAGCATGGCACAGTGCAGCTCGGCGCAGCACAGAGTTCCATGTGATCCCCTCTTTAGTACAGAACTGTACTACATGAATGGCTCCTGATCATGTAACATTATTTTTTTCACTGTTATGTATTTAAATTCATGCAGGATAATTATTAGGTTACCTTTGTGATGTTTTAGGACTTGTAAATATTCCATGGTAAAGAAGATAAGAATAGATTGCCCAGCTGATGTTTCACAGTAGGATTGGATAACTGCTTATTCCCTCTAGAGCATCAGACTTGGGATCTCAGGATTGCGAGTTCAGTGCCAGCCTGCATGGTTCATTTCATTATGTCCAGGGGCAGAATGCTTTATTACAAGTACCTTTCTCTTCCCCGAAGTTTAATGGTAGACTTGAAACAACCCTTGCATTAATTATGTAAAGTTTTCATTAAAACTGAAGGCTGCCAATCTCTGTGTTACATTAAACAGTTAGTTTAGATGTTGGAGATTTACATCTTACATTATATGTGACCACAGTGTATCTGAAGAGCTCCACAGCCCTTAATAAACTAGACAGGTTGATACTTGCAGGCAAATGGAAGACCCAGTAGATGGTATGAAACCAGGATAAAAAGCCCAAATATTGGTGCCACCTGGTTTCTTGATTAAATCAATATTGTGTGAGGTACAAAAAGAGGCAAAAGGCCTACCATGCTTACTTCTGATAGCAAAAATGTGCCAAATTTTCAAACCAACTTTACACACGAGGCTATAGAAACAAATCTTCCAAAAAGGCAATAGGCAGCCATATTATGTTTCTACAATGGTTTCGGTCATGAGCATACATGATCAGCTTAAGCTAAGGTGTTCAAATGAATTTGTGCTGGAGATCCTTGTGTTAAATGTGTGCAGACTTTCAAAGAGTTGGTCATGTGTCACTGTCCAGTGTGTCAGAGTTAGCCTGTATACTAGCATTCAAGTCTGGAAAGAGGTTCAGTAAAACTGCATAACGGTTTATCTTCCTTCTACTGTAGATAAAGACTGTCTTATAGCCTCAAATGGGCTTTTAATTTACATTGGAACATGGTTAAGTTGGAGAAATTGTTGAAATGGTAAAAAATCCCACTTCATGCTAAAAATCAAAATAACGGTGTGGCAGATGAAGTACAGTACAGTATATGCTGGTACGTTCGTAGTTAGTCATGTCCAAATCCATACTTACAAGTTTTATAATACCACTCTGAAAAAATTCATACACCAAGCCACATAAAAGGCGCAAATCGTCATGACAAAATGAGCATTTCCAACAGTCAAAGCTATAGGCTTTGATTAAATACACATCTGTTTGCCCTACCTTCTCCTATTTGCCTGTGTATACCATGTATGTTGGCGGCTTTATAAGTAAATGTTGTGCATACTGTAGACCAGGTTAGATATCACAGCTTAATTTCACGTTTTGTTGTAAATAAGTTATTGTAGCTTACTTTGTATCAGTATAGATTTGAGGCTTACATGAAATAAGTTTGTTCAATGGGGCTGCACAGGCCACATATTTTCATGAGGCCTGAATTCCCCATAGTAGCTCTACAGTATTAATTAGTCCCTATAGTGCTGCTGTATACATATCCTTCTAAAAACTGATATCACATGATGACAAACAGACATATTCTTCAGTTGTTACAATAAATAGCATCAGTACCAATGTTAGGGTAAGAGTACATTTCTCAAATCACACATGTGATAAAATACAAGTAGGATAAATACCGATGCTTCACTGTACAAGTATGTCTTTTATCACAAGTGCGAGTACAATTATATATGACATAGCACCAGTGTTAAGGTATTAGTACACTCATTTGATCATAATATGTCCATGTCTGTCAAATAAGTAGGATTAGTACCAACACTTCAGTATAAGTATGTATTTTATCACAAACTGGAGTACAATGTAAACATTTGCACTGATACTTCAGTATGAGAACACATCTTTCATCATAAGAATGAATACATACTTTATAGGCCTAAAGCATTAGCACCAGTACTTGAGTACAGTATACTGAGTACATTTCTTATTAACAAGTATGAGTACATTATATGCAACACACAGCGCATATACAGTATGAGTACAGTACAGTATACTGCAATTGACACCAATGCTTGACTTTCAAACTCTGTTAGGGCGTGATTGAGCACAAATTCATAATAGTACAGGCAAATGTGCAATCCTGAGCCTAAGCGCATAATACACTCGCCACAAGTCTGACATCTTTCCATTATCGTTTCTGATTTATGCGCTTTGATATTGAGCAGATCGCATCTTACTATTTAATTTGATCTCTGTTCTGTGCTTCATTTACTGTCAGCCATGGTTGGTGAAGCAAACTTGTCTTCTGCAGGTTTGCAAAGTACAAAGTCCTGTTTTTCTGTGGTCAGGGTCGTGCTCACTTTCGTTTTTCAACTTCCTTTTGATTGTTTTTCATTCATAGTGCATATGCTGTTACGACTCTTCAAGCTTGTTTGCCCTGGCAGTGGTGTGTAATTTCCTCTCCTGTCATCTTAAAGTGCATCATATTTTGCCTAAATGAAATTCTTATTTGACACAAAGATAGGGTTTCTGAAGTATGTAGCTTTTCATAATGAGTATTGTATTTAAAGCTTGCTCTTCAACAAAATGTGGTCAGTGAGAAATCAGAGACAAATGTGTCGAGTTGGAATGTATTCAAGTAAAATACCTCAGATCAGAGTATACTCATTGAATGTGACAAAATACAAGTAGTCCTTAAACAATGGGGAGTGGCAAGTTTTTTCATAAATTACAATTAGCACCAATATTCTGAAACTTAAGTTGCTTGCTACCGTACCTAAAAATATTTGCTACTTGTCATGAACCTGGTTTGCCTCACTTTGTTTCAAATTCTGCAACCACTACATCAATCTATGATGAGATAGTATCCTACTTGACCTCACATGCAAAGTCGCCATGGTCGTAAATTTCCTTTTTTTCACCAAAATTAAATATAAAGCATGCCCGAAGCAGTAGTTGATCATCAAATTTGTATGCAATGTGCGTAAATTATCAGGCAGAACGGAGTTTTATAACACTGAAGTAGCCTGAAACTACAAGACTGAGAACCATTGCCATGGTATCTTGCAAGTTGAATGGTTTAAAATCAATAATACCACATGGAATACACTGTTTGTATTGACTTAAGGCCAGCAAAATTCTCAGCGGGGGACTGTCGTGAGATATTAGAGGTGTGTACACATCAATCAAAAGGCTTGTCTTGTGACTAAAATATTGTTAATAATTCTCATCTATCACATCAATATTGGATGTACCAAATGGTCTGTAGTTTGTTACCATCATGGTAGATTCATGTCCGGAAGTTTATTGTGCAGCCTATAGGCACAGCACTGGAGACTGCAAGACACTGTGTGTATGATAGCTATATTGTTGGCGTAGCTTCTACAGTATCCATTTTGTCGGAAAAATTGCAATGTTGAAAGAAAAGATAAAATTGCAATGTTGAAAGAAAAGATTAATAAGTTCAACAATGAAAATTTATTTCAATGGTGCTTAAGAAACAGAATGTACCATACTATAAATTGCAAACCATTGTTTGAATTAATGAGATGCCTAAAGTGAGCACAAAATTGACTTTTAGCAAGTCTGATTACATCATCTTATTACTGTACCACAGTGGAATAATCCTGGGGTTGTGGTCATGTAGAGAAATGTTTAAATTTTGTATTAACAAATGATTGTCCCACACTTGAGAAAAGTACTACCATTCAGGGGGTAGCAATTAACATATTCCTATTTTTTAAGTTCTGCTTTTTGAGTGTTCATCCTACTTCTGCATTTTTCTTAAAAATCGTACTTTTCCCTGCTTTGTCCTGCTTCTTTCTTTTACTTAAAAAGTATGTGAATGGGCATAGCATAAAAATTATTGCGAAATGTCTTTAAGAGTAATAATGATGTTGTTAACATTGTTGTGTATCTGTTAAGTATACCTTCAAATGTCCTACTTTGGTTTACAAAATTCTACTTTTCTCCTCATAAATTGAAGATTTTGACCCTACTTTCATCCCACATTTTCACCTACTGTAATTTCACTTGCACAGTCATCAGTAGCTGTTTATCTTTGATGTGTAATCTGTATACTTTACACAGTGGATTGTACAGTATATCAACTTGCAGTTTAAATACTGTAGCACTTGGCTATGTTGATCTGTCCGTAGAAAAACCTCATTGTCCCTCCATTGTTTAAAATTTTTGACTTAGCAACTGCTTGGCTTATAATCAGTATGAAGAATGTTATTTGTGCATTTCACATTCTTTTATGTCTTTACTCCTGACCCAGATGTTTGTAACGGCACTGTTTGCTCACTTCCTGCCAGTAAATGTTTGAACTTCTGTTTTTTATTAAATTTGTTTTCAATTACATTTTGTGTATCATTTTGCATTATTTCTCAGATAGATGGAAATGTTTCATTTCCGTAGGGTACTTTTGCGATGATGATGATTAACGCCATAGCTTGTGAATTATGAAGTATGCAAACTGCTGAATCATCCTTAAATGTACCAGGGGAGGGGAAGTTCAGCTATGAGAATATGGGGGTTACAGAGCGATCCATTTATCCCACAAAAGGTTGCTATTCTTATCCTTTATTCTAGAGATGTGGCAGCACAAATGAAAAACATTCAGAACAACCAAAACAATGTTCATCTTCTGAAGATGAAAGTAAAATTCTCTACACCCTTTTCCTTGCCTGTCCTAAGCACTCTTGTCGGTTGCACTGACCTTCTGAAATTGACTCTTGATTCCTGTTACAACAGAGGAATAAACCAAAAAGGACTTTCATGTAGTAGATAAGGTGTTAGGAGGAGAACAAGAGGGCAGTGCTCTGTACTGCAGTATTTCTGCTCTTTGCTGACATAGTTTAGGTATACAAGTTAAGCTACAGTGTAACATGGTGCTAGCTTGCATAAGTCACAGCTTCATTAACAAAGAACGTACCTTCCTTGAAGGTTTCGAAGTTAATCATATTTCCTGTTAGGTCCCTTTTGTAACCATACTCAGATATATTTACTACAGTAGAGTACTATCTCTGTGGCTAAGACACCCTTGTGCAGTAGGACAACTAAAAGTCTCACTTATAAAAAATTCCATTTTGTAATGCAACTTCATAACCACTTCTCATCTTCATTGTCCCCCACTTGTGCCCTCTTCCCCTTTTCCTCACCCTTCACCCTTCAAGACATCTTCCATTTCTTTTAGAAGGTATTATTTGAACAGTACTTCGGTCAACACTTACACTCTTAAAACTAATGAACACTTCTCTTCGCATTTTCATATTCATTCACTGTGTATGCAGCGCTTATTCAGAGATGGTTGTTCACTTTATTGGTTTCTGCTGTGACAACAATGCTAGGGGGTGTAGTATGCTAATACCGATTGAAAACTCTTCAAATGCATTTTCTACTCAAGGGTTTGCATAAATTGCAGCCTTGCCTGATAGAAGATCTCGGAAGCTTCCTGGATTCAAGATTGAATTTTTGAGATTTAAAAAATGTTTATTGTTTTAAGATGTTTTTGAAGGTTAGATGAAAAAAGCATGTCTTGAATTAATACATTTCAGTGGATGGATATTAGAAAAGGAACATCATAAATAAACAGCAGAAAACAGGCAAAATGACAGCAATTTTTTCCAATTTTTCCAGTTTTTCTGAAAATGAACCTTTTTGTGTGTAAACTATTTGGAAGCTTAAAGCTTCATTGTTGGAAACAGTGTTTGTAATCGACTTTGAAGGAGCCGACACACTTTCAAAAAGCACTCAAAGCAATTACTGCAATACTGTACATTATGCATGTAAGATAGATTGAAAACCCCATTTTGTGCAATATACTCAGCAATTATCTGTTGCCAATAATTTGTTGGTATGATGTCTTTGTACATAGAGTGAAACTCTTGCACAGCCAGTTATGAGTAATGTATTGGTGTGCACAGCTGTTTTCTTTAGTAAAGCTGACATCCGCAAACTTTTGGATATTTCAAATTTTAAAGCGCCCTTTATATTTACAGTGTTTCATTAATTTGACCCTTGACCTCATGCACATCTTTAAATCACTAGACTAGCACAGCATGCCTGGTCAGTAACTTGGAAGCCAGAACAATTCATGAAGTAGATTGACAAGGTTTGATGCTTATTCAATAAAGTTCAATGAGTGAATGTTTGGGAAGTTTCATATTCCATTATTGATGTATGTCTGAGGTTTGGCAGACCATTATGTTGTGGACTAGTGTAGTTAGCCTGCTTAACAGACAGATGTACAACAGACGTACACTTTTATACAGTCAGGTGTGCAAAGTGCAGTATTTCACACATCAGTTTTGTACCACAGATTTTGGTGGTACAGGTTTTACTGCTGTCACGTATATCTTTCCCATACTTTTCTCCACTTACTGTAACTATCATAAGTACAGTAACAAATACTGGTATTTGACTAGTGGTGTTGCCTTTAAACACACTGAGGCCCCTGTTTACTTTGGTTTTATGTATGCATTATAACTTGCATGCTTCATGTTAGAAGTCCCAAAGAGGACAGTTGTTTGACAGAGGGCAAATTCTTGGGATTTACGATAGAGGGCCCCCTTTACAAAAACCTGCCATTGTCCATCCCTTGGTGGGCCCATTGCAGTGATAGTATGCGAACAGGTATTTAGTGAATATTGAAACCCTGTCAATCTGTGTAGGCCCTCTTTTCCTCCTTGGATCCCATGACAGTATACATATGGAGATCTCATGCAACCACAATCCTTAGCAAGTTGACAGGGACTTATGGTGTAGGGGGTAAGTGAGGATTACATAAATAGGAGATCAGTATCAGGGCTCGCAGATCCCCAAATGAGGAAGTTTAGGGGGATCTTGATGTTTCCTTTATTACTATTTTCTGCAAGAATCCTTGAGGAAATCTTCTTTTATCATATACAGTGTATTATTATCACTTCAAAAACAACATTTTCTACTTTCCAGTAATTCATGATTGTTTTCATTTTGCTTTTGACTTTGTATCTCCACAGAATCCAAACAGCCTCCAAGGATGCTGAGGCAGAATATCCATCTTACGGGGTAACTGGCCCAGGAGCTGCTATGGTAAGTACTGTTTGTGGCATTGGAAAGATATTTTAACTTTTGCATTAACATCAGAGATATGAAATAACCTAGACTAACTTGAGCAACAACTGCAATTTCCTTCACAGATAAAAAGGAACTATGATCTTATCTGTTTGAATTGGCTTTGTGCTGTACACTTATTAAAATTTAGATCATGATGGGAAGGTATGATGATAAAGAGGGATAACCGCCAACAGCTAGCACATGAGTGCAACCATGTCAGGTTAGAAATTGAATTCAAGGATCTACATCATCCCTCCTTCCCTCCTATTTCCATGTAACCCTCACTTACCTTCATCATTTCCTGGCAAATGTAAGACAGCTTGTGGAAGAGAGCCGTGAGGAGAGTGTTCCGCAATTCCTCATTTGCCGACTCAAAAGTCTTTACAGAGTTTTTTCACCTTGCTAAGAATTTGTCCGTTTCATAAAGGATTTCCTGCTTTTTCAAAATTTTGCTCAAGAAGATAGCTTCAGAACCTTCACTGATCACCCAGAAGTAGTTTGCAGTAGGATGCTTTTCCATTTGGGTGTTTTGTGTGTGTGTGTGTGTTTTCCGCTCTTTTGGGTGTGGTGCAGTCATTAGGCTTCCATTAACTTAATGTTAGTTCCAGTTTGCAAGTAGTTGTTCTAAGGTGCTTATTGGTTGGTTTTAGCTCCAAATTGGATTCTTTTTCCTGGCTACAGAAGGTTAGATGTAGGGAAAAACAGTGAAAAGATTTTCACTCTGCAAAGAAAATTTGCTCAGTTTGCAAAGCTTGTCCATAAGTAGGGCTGATGTGGATGCTAGGCTCTTTGCCACATACATTTATGTGTATGTTGGTATCTTTGAAAGCTAATTAGCACTTATCTGCATTGCCCCTCATTACTTCCTACGCAACCCTTACCTGTCTGCAATTAGTACCTTGCAGAACTTCCTCAAAATAGGAATACCAGAGAAAACCAGTCTTTAAACTTGGCAGATACAGTAGGACAAGGGAGGGCACCCTCCGGTGGATTCTGACTGCGCTGATTATGGGTAGGTGAGGGTTACATAGGTAAAAAGCAGGTAAGTATCAGGGCTTGTAGATTCCTAAACCAGGAAGATTCAGGTATTCGCAGCTCTCCTCGTTGCCACCATGCAACTCTCTCATCTGCCATCAAGTAAAATTTCATAAACCTATAACACAGTGAAACAATGTACAACAATTGGCTCCAGTTTCAGGGTTTACGTTTGGCCTAAAGAATATGAAGAGCCGTTGACATCAAAAAGCTGTGAGGTGACCTTTAAAAACTGACCTGATTCATGGCATCCTCCAGCATACCAAATCAAATAAATACCTTGTACCAAAAAAAAAAAGAAAATAGGAATAGTTTATTCTGACATGTATGTCCAGTACACCTGCTTCTATTTATTAAAAGCCAGTGCCAACCTGTGCATGGTGACCTGCAATACCTGATATGATGTTCACACATTCTGCCATAAGACCACTTTCTACTTTGATTTCCTTTTGACGATGGAGCCAGTCTTGTACCATTAAGCATTCAAGGTGTCATAATCGTATCTATTGTAATAGTGTGCACACATATCTCAAACACCTGTCCTGCATTTGAGCTGTGACCACCAGCATAGCTGTCATACAGCGGCTGACGCCACGTGAAATACCACTTTCCTGTACACTCCAGTCTTCAGGATCCAGCAACAAGAAGGTTTGAGATGACCTCTACAGTTGGCCCACTTCTTTATGTCCTCCAGCTTACCATACCAAATAAAAAGCCCTTAAAAAAATGCCTGATTGTGACATTTTATGTCCAGTGCGTTTGGTTCCTCCTATAAAAACTTACAGTTACGTGACAATGTCATCCAATGTGGACCTCCTTTAACATGATATGGTGTTAAAGCATTGCATCATAAAACCATTTTCCGCTTTGATTTCCTAGTGGAGATGGAATTCAGACTTTTATGGTTGAGTTCACGTGATTCTCTTTTTCTGATGGTCTTGTCATATCAGCCATTTCACGATAAAAACAACTAGGTACAATTTGCATGTGTCAAAAGAAACGGTAGATGAGACGGAATTGAGAGGAAACAAAAGTTGTAAGGCAGGCACTTGAAGAAGATTGTGCTCCACATTGTGAATTGCTGGTACACTGAATCTCTTGGGTATAGCATGCGTTGAAGTTGTAGAAGTATAGGTGAATATATTAACATTTAACACTCAGCAGCCAATGGATGAGTTCATTTGTATGCCATAACATTTGGGGGAAAAAAAGAGGAAATTTGGGTGTGAAATTTATGTATACTAGTTGGTGTAGGATGCAGCTAATCCATGGCTGATTTAGTTCATGGTTAACACTGGTGTAATTGTGAGGGCATGGGGGGCTGCACCATCCCAAAGTTTTTTGCAAGATAGTCTTGACCCCATCCCTACCCCCACCCCCATCCAATTTAAGGCAAATATTTCTGCATAATGCTATTGCTGTATTGACATAAAAAACCCTCATAGATAAGTATCCTACTTAATTGTTTGTTTTAAGATAACTCCTCTTAAAAATTAGCAAAGCCCCCACCCCATGCCCCCAAATATTTTTGCGCACTAAACCTAAGCTTGGAAAGGTTATGGATGGTATTATAGTACTTTCTTTAAGTATGAGAAATGTTTTGATGCATTTTTTCTCCTTCTACAGAGCGGTGACAGAAAATTGGCCCAAAGCGCTCAAATGTACCACTACCAACATCAAAAACAGCAGATGATTGCCATGCAAAAGTAAGTACTCCCCAGCTTTCCTCATTATAAACATTAATCTTTATCATCGTGTAAATGCTTTTATACTTATAACAGGCTAGTTTTACCAAAATTAGCCTAGAAGGCCTCAGGTGAGTTATCCAACTTTTGTTCAGTACCAAGACTCTTACTGGATGCTGGCAACATCAGTTTGATAGGAGTTGCAACTCCATACAATGATAAAATTTAACAGTGACCAATAAATATCTCTTGTTAGTAAATTTTACTGGGCTAAAATGATACATTTGATATTTTACTCCCTCTTTGCAGCATGTAGAGGGGAGAGTAAAGGCTCTCCCAACTATATGTTTAGCCCCTCTTCCAATTTAAACAGAAAGCACCTGTCTAATACACCTCTAACACAGAGCCATAGTATATAGCCTGCACTGAGTTTAATTTACTCTGGGCCATATATATTGACATACACTGTGCGTGAGCTTAATTGGGAACACCACTTAACTGTACAAGTCAGCGTTGACCAACCAGAGTGGAGCTGTAATTTTTGAATGAATGTCAATCATCAAAGTACAGTCACCAACTGTATTTAGAACTCTAGGGCTAGTCCTAAATATTTTTGAGTAGGAAGTTGCCCTGGTTTGGAGGGATACCATATCCCCTTTAAAGATTTGTTTAATCTACACAAGACCTCTTTAAATGTTAATTGTTTATTGTTAACTTCATTAACTTTCTTTTTTGTTACCCTATGATCAGCCCTTCAGTTGGCCTATTTTAAACCTTCCCTGTAACGCAACAATCATGGCTCTCTTGCTTATCCCACTTTCGGTACTTGACATCTTCTTTGCAACTTTTGAAGACTTGAGTTACATTACCACATCAAGGTAACATTCAGAATGAAAAATTATGACATCAGTTGAACCCTTAAAATCACCTTTTTTTCAATCTTTTTACCAATTTTTGCTATCAGCATGGTACAAGTATTGCTGGGATAATTTACGTTATCAGCTTTGAAAGATTGGGAACGTCTGTAAGAAGTATTTCACTTAACCTAAGGTAACATGGAAGTGTGTTAATAAAAAAGGTGTGAAATACTGGCCACAGTCTGACCCACAGTGTCATTTAAAACCATCTTCAGATTAATTTGTCGCGTCGGTCTCCCAGGGATATGGGCATGAATTTTAAATCAGCTTTGCAAATTAATTTGCAATTTAGATGCAAAGAAAGCCCTCTTATAGCCAGCAAAAATTTCCACCCACCCATAGAAAATTCGATTTTCCTGGATTACGCTAAAGACATAGCTGTAGCACAGGAGTTTTGTAAGTGGCAAGCTTTTAATCAATTTGGCTCATGTTAAATTTTTACGTTCCTCACAGAGATTTATTCAGGAATGGTTTAAAGGGATGTGGACTAGTGGAACAGCTCATGATTCAGTATTTGAAAGCTTTCAGTGATTCATATGGAGAGATAATTGGGTAGGGTGAAAGCAGGAGGGATAAATTTTTTAACAAAATGTTTCTGTGGTAGTACAAAAACTTTTTAGCGATGAAGAATGGTTTCATTAGAGTGTAAACAATGTAATGCAAGCATTCTGATAAATGGCAGTCTTTGATTACTTTCTTCCTGTTTGGAGGTAGTGTTTATCAAATGCCGTGTTCAAGTAACTTTACATACTCCTTTAAATTATTGCCTTAGAGCAAAGGCAAAGGCAGATTGAGCACTGGTTTACAAGGGGAGTATGTTTCCTATTTCAAACACCTGGTGTTCAAATATTTGACTAGTGGGGTTTTATTGCCATGGTGATGCAGGTACCTGGGGATTTATTGATTGAGGTAATTTCTTACACTTGAAGCTCCAGGTCATGAGTTACATAAGGAGGTTCAAATGAACACAGTCTTGCACTTTTCGTTGAAAAAATATCGTAAAACTTTATTTTACCAATAATGACAGCTAAACCAGCACAACACTGATTAAATCAGTGACCCATATCAAGCCATCAATGCAAACACACTTCTTCAAAGCTGGAGCAAAATTGCCATCATAGCAGACAACCAAGCTCTTAAAAGCACAGAGAGATTAGCCTGAGATATTTACACCTGCTGGCAGGAAATGCAGTTAGTTGCTAAATGATCTGAAAAAAATCTGAACAGGAAAAGAACCCCATGTTTAATAAATTACTAAACTCTTGCAGAAGTCTATGTTGGATGCTGTTTTGATGTGGCAGTTTGTAGTTTTTAACTCCCTAACAGGGTTGGTGTGCTTCTATGTTAGTGATTCCTTTTGCAGTGTCAGAAAAGTGGATGATATTTCTAAAAAGGGACTAAGGTGAGCAAGAAGTGTCAATACATGACTTAGTGAGATCAAATTTGAGTCATCCATTGGTTTTTCCACATTGTTAAAATTTTACAAGCAGAAAGCGGGAACAAAATAATATCTTGATGGATGCAGACTTAAACTTAAAGACAGACAGTCATCACCCCAAAGTATATTTTTAGTGTATGTATATCAAAATTCTCAGTTGGTGACTGCTCTTTGATTGACATCAAAGTTTGAAAATTTGAAAGATGCAGAGTAGCTCACATTCCATACAAGGCAGAGAGAGTACTTTTATTACATTTTATAGCCTTGTATGCTCACCAGGACATGGCCTTAAGCAATAAAACAGGTTTATTCTTGCACAAGGAAGAGCCTCGTACAGTTATGGGAGGAGCTAGAAGATGCATAGTTGGGAGAATTGGAACTGTCTGGGATGATGAAAATTCCCCTTTAAGTGGTTAGTAATGAAGCCCTGTCCCTCCCACCCCTCCAAAAAGAAAAAAAAGGAGTAAAAAAAAAGGAGTAACTCATACAAAAAGCCAATCATTCAATACCCTCAAACACCCTTCCCAATCACTGTTATTACTTTTGGCATGTAAAGAAAGGCAATTTGGTCTGCCAATCTGCTCTGTCAAACTGTATAAAGTTTATGGCACTGTTTGCTTCTTGCAAAATTTAAGAAAAGAAGGGAAATAGATCAGAAAATCCAGAGAGCTCATTAACAAGTCATACTGATGATAGAAAGTGTGATCGGAAGATTGTACAGAGAAAAATTTGCTTTCAGAACAAGGATTTTGCAATTAATTTGTGAACCTGTGTTGAAGACATAGTAACAGTCCTTGTTGTTTTTTGGTGTATAGTTTGATGTGATTCATGCCCAGAGCTCTATAAATTAGATCTGGAAGAAGATTAAAAGTATTCCAAGAAATTGAGAAAATATTAATTAACTTACCAGATAACATCTTTGAGATTTAAGATTTCAAAATTTGCGGCTCACATTCCCTAGAGACTGCCTTTGTGTTACTGTAATAAGTTGTGATTTAATCTGGAAAACTTCAAATTTAACTTGTAGGCTCCATCTTTAAGGCAACCTGGTACTTGAATCAGATCTAGATGTGCTTAATTTTTAAACTCCAGGATGAGGTTGTCTTCTTGTGTTTACAAAATGTGTGAACAAACTCTTGTGGCTATTTTATAGGATAACCTAACCAGTGTTTAAGTAGCAGGTGTTGCATGTTAGGCTACTGTCACATCTTCATGTGAATGGTATTTTTCATAAGTGAAGGTTACTCTTAGTATGCTTAGTGCACCAAATGTAGTGTGTTGAGCAGTTAGTGGCAAAGGACTGATCTTACTTGATTCTGAAAATAATCAGTCCAGCTTTGTCATGATTATCTATTATCATAAGCAAAAACTTAATTCAACTTGAAAATGAGCTTTGGTTTTGTTGCTGTCAGGTCAACAAACACTAATACTTCATCTTGGAAATGTGATGTCTTCTTTCGTGCCTCCAAACCCTCCATCTCACCATTTTTGTTTGCTTGATCTCAATGTTTTAGGTGATAGAATTTGAATTTCTCACACTTTGTGGCCACTTGAGGTTGGCGCGTCTGTCATTTGCAGTTGAAAAAGTGTTTCGTTAGATCATAATAGTTAAAGCAGCTATTTTGGTACTTACAACTTGACAGACAAAGTGAGTGCATTATTTGCATGTGATGCAGTTTTACCCTAGAAATTGAAACTAGAGCAGGATGCTAACCCTTTCCAGAATCTGTGGGAGGGTGATAATGGTGATTATGTAAATTTGGGATCATTTTCTTTCTTATATTAACACTTCTACTTAAAATGGCATTAGGCTACATCGAAAAGGAAGTGAGAAGTACCTGCCCAGTAAATATTTGCTATGAAGCATCTACCAAATTTTACCCAAATCCCCCGGCATGAGCACATCTTATTGCTTACATCGATATGTTGTACGATATGGCATTATCTTAGCTAGCTTTTTAGTAAGATGTCATTAGTTTGGTGGTAACTGATACTGTTTGTATCTTCTAGTAACGTCTAATTCCCCTCAGATAGTTCTTCAATTTATGCATTATTAAATAAGATTTTTAATAATGACAACAACATCTGTTTATATAGAATGGTATTATAAGGTGAAGGGCTTTTGTATCATGTGACATGTTTTTTGTCAGTCAGTACCTCACAGAGCTGATATTTGTTTGAAGTGTGTGATGTAGAGATTGATAAAAAGAGACAGGTTATTTGTAGGTCCTCTGTTTGTTTATAAGAGCAATAACTCTGCTATGGAGATGGTGATTAATGAGTTGAAGTGGTAAGGCTTGAGTCTCGTCAAATATTTCCTAAATTGCAATTCTTTGTGGATGAGAAAGTAGGTTGCAATTTAACTCCAGTGCAATCAGACCCACTTAACATTTTCTGAGGCAATCTGTGTGACTGTGTAAATCAGTCCTGTGTACTACAGTATGCATTACCAAGTTGTCACCTTACATGCATTGTACAGTACAGTATATATGAAGATTGTCAGAGATGGCAAGAATTATTGTACACTTTGGTGACATAACATTTATATTGAGCTTAACCCTCCACCACCCCCACCCCCACCCCCTTGCAAAGAAAAAATGTACTTGGAAACAACTTTAAGGCAAGGAAGTACCTCTGAACCTTAAAAGGAAAATGCAGTCACCTCAAATTGAATTAGTATACCTGGGTATCCTAATTCATGAATGGCTCTTGTAAATCATGTGACAGTAATTTTTTAACTGAATTTTTAAATTTATGCAAATCAACCCCTTTGTTTACCTTGAGAATGCCACATTTATATTCTGAAGCATGAAAGATAATTGCAGTAGAAATAAGAGATTTTCGACGTTTAACTCATCTGTCAAAGTAAGTTTGGGGCGACTGCTTATTCTCTTGAAAGTCTTTGAGGCAAAAAAAAGAGTGAGATTTTCTGTTAGAAAAGCGTGGAAGAGTAAAGACCAAAAAAGGAAATAAAATGTTAAAGAATGTATAGATTATTTATAATATCGCAGAATATAAAGTAAGCTTTTGTACTCTTAATATCTTGTAAAGAGGCATGCATAACAGTAAGGCAATAGATATGTTTCAGCAGCATGTAAACAGAAGAGATAAATGTAAAAGCCTAGTTAAGGTCTCAATAATACTTTTCTAGGGTCATGAAAGTCCTTAAAAGTCTGGAGTAATTGTGATATTGTCTGGAAAATAAGCCAGTTGGGAAACTTTGATACACAATGCATACTGGGAAGAAAAGTATACCATAATAGAAAATACATGTGCAAGATAGATATTTTGTGTAGTCATGCACAATTTTCTAGTTTAAAATTATGGTTCTCTAGATATCAGTCACGGGTCAAAGTGAATTTCCTTTGGAAGAAATGGTTCTTTTTGAAGTTGTTTGCCTTAACTTGGACCAAAAAGGTTGGGTAGTACGACGGTAAATTGCAGAAGACAAGAAAACAGTCACTTGAAGACTTCGTATCCATATGGAAATATCTGTAGACTTGATCTGTGGTACTAATGGTACAGCAAAATCTAATTTCACAACTCGTCTATTGAAGTGCTGACGTACTGTACATAAGATCACATTGCTTAAAGCAGGCAAATACAAAATATTATGTACATGCTGCAAGTACTTGACTGAACGTACTATGGGTTCTAGTTTGAAGATTGAAGTAAAACTCCTTCATCACGTCACTGGGTCTTTCTAGACTCATTTTGTATGGCCTCTAGTATTTTTGTGACTGTTTAACAGAAAGATTAAAATAAAAGAAAAAAAGAAAACCCAAGAGTTGAGTTGCATCACTTGAAAGTATAATTTCAGTCTTAGCCTTAAATGCCTCAGACCCGGGGGATTCCCATCGCAAGGTTTTACAGTTGAGGGACATAAGTTTTAACTTCATTTCCCTGATGTGGAAAAAGATCTGAGGGGTCCCAATACTAATGATCTCAACATTTTAGCTTTGATACATAAGTAAAGATGCTGTCTTGATAAATGAGTATTCATGCATGGCAGGAGTGTATGAATACTTTCTGCCTCAGGACTCATCATCGATATCATCCTCCTTACTTTCCTGGTTCAAGTCAAAAGCGTTCTCCTGATTATCGTTGCAAAGATGGCTCATATGTGGCTTCATTCCAGCTTCTTGTTTGCTTCAGACGGCTTTTACAACCACTCTTTGAATTGAGTTTCAGCCATCATGTTTAATTATGGTTGGCATACTTTAGGTGCAAGCCCAACACAGAGTGTTTAAACATCCTTTCACATGGACTTTCTACTTCATTTCCGTTTCTGAGAGTTTGCTGTCGTTGCACGGAGCGGTGGTTACACAGGATGAAATACGAACTCTGATTAATGAAGTAGTCCACGTGTGAAGTGAAATGCAGGTTTGACCCAGAAATAAATCCAAACAACGGTTCTGACATTGTTTAATTTGCAGTAGATCTTGTCTCAGCAGTGTGTTCGGCCATGAGAGAATACATGGAGCAGTTTGTCTATTCAGACATTGTACAGTGAACGTATCCAGCGAAATCAATACTGTCTGTGCTGTCATTAGGATTGAATAGCTTAGGTGAATATATTAGTAAAGCATAAGTTTAACGTGGTTGACTTGAGTCTGACATAATTTTTTTTACCTAGAATGGATTTTGGCCAGTCACCTATGATTGTATGAGAAGATAAATGTGAAGGAAAAATTATCATGCAGTATTGTTACTGTATAGGCTAGAGGTCTACAAAGGGTATGGAGATTTTATGTCATGGATAGGAACTAACATGTCTCCACTCACAACTGACTACATACTTCATAGACACACTATACTTATAATAGTACGTGCATGCACACAGCTCACTGCCGTATTCACTGCTACAGTTATCTGTTCCCAGTGGCTGTTACTCTAAGTGCCAGTGTTATTGGAGTGATGCCATGCAACTTGATGATGTGAATAGTGGCACTGGAGGAATTTATCCCCACCTCCACCCCCAATGAAATCTTCACCTCACCTACCCTCTGTGTCATTCCTGACAAAAAAGTCTTAAAGCTGACATGCCAGCATCTACCCCATAATTAGTTTTTATACCACCATTCCACCCCTCCTTCTTCCCTCACTTCACCCCCAAAACATTGATACCACCATTGGGGGTAAAACAAAAGTTGTATTCTAACTGCATGTTCTCTACTACCACTATAGACAGTGTAGATGGTCACCTAGTTTGTATGGGAGCAAATTAGCCCTACAGTGTTACCAGAAGGAGAGAAGCTATTAATTACCAAGTTGCATATGTGTACAGTAGCAACATGGGATCTTGAACACAAATGTTAAAATCACTTCGTACCAACACACTGTGTAAAATGATTTTCTGGTTCATGCTCACACCGTGGTACATTATCTCTAGTTGACAAAGTGACCTACTCTGCTTGTTCTCCTAATAAATTTATCTTCTAAATACTCTAAGTTGGATGTTAAGTGAAATATTGCATTTTTTTTTTACAGGAAATTTTCTAATTTTTAAAACCAATATCACTGTACAGAATGATAGATAATTCAAAATAAGGCAGTATGTTAGCTTTCTTTTTTAGAAATAAGGTTCTTGTAGAAAGAAATTCAATTATTTGTTGCTCAAGAGTAATTTGTTGGCCCAAACTTTCAAAATTTAAATGATGCAACATCTGTAACTCTTGTAATGCATAATATTTGGAGGAGAGAAGGCTTTTGCTAGATTTTGCTATTGCTGGATTTAATTGATAAGACTGAATGGCTTAATTAATAATGATCTAAGCTATTTTCTTTGTATGCCATGTTGGTGCATTTTAAATGCAGTATTTCCCTTTTGAAATCTTCACAGGATGTACATTTCTGCAGATACTATACTCTGGTTTACACACAGTGGTTCTCAATTAATGCTATAGCTCACCTTAAACCTTAAAGCAGTCACCCCAACTTCACTTTGAAAAATTAATTTCACATTTCACGTTTCCCCAGAAGTATATTTCATAATTTTATGCGACATAGATATTGCATATCAAAAGAAAATCAAGGTGTCATCTTGTTTAAATTTACCTATTCCTTGCAAAAAATGTCACATAAAGCAACATACTGTATATGGTGTGGCATACGTGGTTATGCAAATTTAAAATGACTGCGTTCGCATATTGTGGTGATTCAGTTCTGTTTATATCTCAAGGGTTAAAATATACCGCAAAGTGAAATTTGGTTGTGCCGGTTATTTTTGATGACAGTTGATTAGATCATGGAGTTTTCACCTCTTAGGTAACTCCATTATTTGATGTGGTACATGGTGAATAATCCCTGAATGATTTGTCATATGTTTTGAGAGTTTCCCTTACAAAAAATAGTGTGTCAACCTGTGTCAGTTACCACGCGTGATCACACGTGAAAAACAAAAGTAATCACGTGTGTTCCTGGGTGGCAAACCTGTGTTTTTGGAACCCTCTGGACACAGGTTTACACACCTTTTCTTGCTTTCAATTTTAAGTCACAGGTTTTGACTCAGAATTCTTTGTCAATACTATTTTTAATTGCCACGCATTTTGCGTGTCAAACCTGTGGTTAACCTGTGGCAAAGTGTGGCAACTGGCAAACCTGTGTCAATTTCACGGGAAAACACAGGTTTCCCTGCAAAAACCTGTGAAAACCCATGGCAGACACGTGAGAAAACCTGAGGATTTGGAACCAATTGACACACGTTTTTTTGTACGGGTTGTGGGGTCATATGTTTCCCTTGTTTTGATTTATTCTTAAACCGATGTAATTCTGAAAGGTATAAAAGACTGAGTCATACACAAATGCAAGACAAATGATGTACTGTTTATCTAGAGAAAGTCCTTAACAGATGTGAGTCACATGATGATGTATGAGAGAGTGCTTTTAGGAGTTTAAAAGGAACAAGTTGTCGACCTAACCTAATTTTGAACATCAGCTTTATCTTATAAATCCCCTCTTCTTGCTCTTACCGCACTGTTATCTTTCATATTGTCTTACAAAGCAAATAGAAGAGAATATTAGTTGCATGTAATTGATATTTTAAGCAGGATTAATTTTCTGCATGAATTGACCCAGTTATGGATAATGTTAATATTGCCACATGATTATAGAGAGCCATGCATGAATTAGGATACCAGGGTATATAAATTTAAATGGAGTTGATAGCACTGTCCCTTTAACTTCCATGTACATGAATAGAAATACTGTACAGGTCAAGTGGGATAGCCTCATTTCCGTGAAAGGAAATTTCCAAAACGAATGATTCAGCAAATTGACTATACAGTCACAGACTTAATGTTGTGTGGATCCAGTTCTTGGGTTTCTTGGGTTTTGCAAAAGTAAGTCTCACTGATTACGGAGCATTCGGTATGTTTCACAACAGTGGAAGTTATCCATCTCATCGTGTGTTTGATCATGTATCAGTTATTGCAAATGAGAGCAGGGAACTTAAGAAGTCAGTGTGAATTGTAAATGTGAAGATTGAGACTCCAAGCTTCAATGGAAAGGGAGGGCGGTAGAGATTAGTATTAACTGGGCACAGCGCACAAACAAAGAGGGGTCCAAGTTTTTGAAGGTTACAGTCTGTTTCGAGTTAGGTTGTAGGGCGCCCTCTAAAGGTAGGGATCCCGTGGTGTCATTGGTTTTTGCCAGATGGGTATTGCAGGCAATAATGGTAAACATGTAAATAGGAGGTAAGTATCGGAGTTCATAGACTTCCAAACCAGACGAGTTTTGGGGAGTACGTGGCAAACAAGACTTAAATCTTTTAGTTCAGTGATTGCATACATGTATATACTTTAACTGTGGTTGATCATTTGTGATTGTACAAGTCAATTTTCTCAGAGAGACTTTGAAACTCAAGAATAATGGCAGGGTGGGCAAAAGAGGGGGAAGGTGTGCCATCCCTGTGAAACAGCATAGCAAGGGCACTGAAGTTCAAATACTGGCTTCTGACCTTTACCAAGAAAGAATGAACAATAGCAAGAAGAGGCAAGTCTTGAGGAAATTTTTTATCTTTGTTCACATCTTTCTTTTTTAAACATAAAAAGCCGAAATTATAAATGTACCTGTATTTCAGAATATACCTGTATTTCTGTTCTTTTGATCAACCATTTCAAATATTGGTCATTGCTGAGACTATCCATTAGCTATGCCAAAATGGTGGAGGATTGCACAGGGTCATTATTCCTCAACCACTTATAAAAAATTATATGCCAGATACTTCGCTGTACGGTGTATGATGAGGACATATTTCAAGTAGGCAACTATTACTTTCAATGGAAAAATAAAATTCATTAGGACTGACCAACATCTTAACTGTCCTTGAAAGTTAAGTTTTACTTACAAAATATAACATAGCATGTCATTTGATTTTGCAGGTCACAGTTTTTTAGTTACCTTAATGTTTGTTCATGATAGTGTGAAAAGGAAATTGTGGTGTAAAAAAGTCAGTATTTGGTTAAAATTGTGACTATGATTCATGTTTTTAATGCTTTTACATTAGACAGACAGGTGTGACATCTGCATATCCATAGACAGGACTGGAACTTTGCAGAATGGTTCTGTTAATGTACCCGTATTTGTCAACTATGAAAATGTTGTCATCTAGCAGTTGTTTCATCTCTGTTTGATTTGCAGACGAGAGAAAGGAGAATCGGCTGAAGATGCCTCAGACTATGACTCTGAAGAAGAAAATGAGGAGGGTGACCTCACTGTTTATGAGTGCCCTGGACTTGCACCGGTATGTATGATTTGTAACACCATCCCCTTCTTAAAATTTTTCTTAAACATCTATGGTACTAGGCACAATAAATGACAGAAGATGGGAACCTCATAAGACAACGTGCCCTTTGTTCCTCAGCAGATTCTTCTTTTTTGGAAACTTCCAGGACAGTTTATGAACTTTTCTTGTCCATACACCAATGTTCTTCATGTTTTGTGATTTTTCCCCTATTTTTGGGCCATTTTTACTGTACTTCAGAGCAAGGAGGCTCTAGTTGTACAAATAAAAGAGTTCCTTTAAACAGTTAAGAAACAAAACTCCTTTCCATCTGCAAATGCTCCTGTGACAGTCTTGTCTGATATGTATTGTAAAAATGGCACTCCTGAGGATAATGTCATTTTCATCATGATTAAAAGTTGACTGATAAAAGTTCTTCCCTTTAGTACCTCAATTTAATAAAATGCCTCATTCCTTAAAGCACTTTTTGTCTGCCAAGGGATAGTCTTCATATTTGAATTTCATTAGAACTTAAAGGTTGTTTTTAAAAACTTTTTTAAGTTATTTTTTTTTGTCACTGAGTACTGTAAATAAGTGCATGAAAGTCTTGAGGCATGACAAAAACCCTGGATTGTAGATTAACATGTTACCCAAGCCTTCACTATGACTTATGGTAATTTCTAAATTGCTCTTGTCTTAAAACCTCCTGTAAAGATAAATGGAGAACTGTTTTGATTAGACCAATTTTAAGAAAATGCTTAACCTGATACAACTTTGAAAAAAAAAGAAAAAACTGATTTTTAACTTTGAAGGGAAATTTTACACATTTCTTGCCAATAAAATTATATCTCTACTGGGCAGAAAGGTCAAAATTCACTTTTACAAACCTTCCTTGAGATGTCTGTAACTGCCAAAGCTTTGTACATGCTACATTCTACATATACTATACGACTTATCATACATACAAAATTACCATTTTTGAATCAGTGCTCCACTTAATTTCCCAAGTGAGTTGTCTTACTTAATATTGTCTACCTTCTGATTTTGACCTTGGCTGATTTTTAATCAATTTTAGGAAATAAAATAGAATTTATGAAATAGCTGATGGGGTCACTCGATTATTTTTGAGCCTTTATCAAATTATGATGGTTAATGGTACAGGATCTCAAATCATCTAGTATAGTTTTGGTTGTTATCAAAATCCTTCATTACGAGGCCTGACTGGGATGGATTTGTGTACAAATGTTTTTTTTTTTAATTACTTCTTGAATCAAAAGTACAGGAACCTTTTTGAGAAGGACATTTAAAGGTTGATGACTTAGAATATCAGTAAAATGAATTTCATCAGAGGGTATAGGAAAGAAATTCAATCGGTGAGGAAAAAAATTTGATCAGTGTGGAAAAACATACAAGAGAGGGGGAAGATAATGCAGTATAAACATTCTTCAGATGAACTGAGTAGTGTTATTGAGTGATGGACAGGTTATTACAGTATTCCCCCTCCCCTTCTCTCCCACCCCCCTCTCTTTACCTCCCATTCCCATATAGAACCTCCACCTGCCTGCAATAAGAAGCTGCAGTAAGAGCCTCACAAAGTTGATAACACAGCAGGAAAGGGGGCCGTCTCCTGAGAACAGCTTCTAAAGCTGATTCGGCATCATTACTTAAAACATTCATCATATATGGGTCTGATATTAGGATGGGTAAAATGTATGGTATTCACTTAATGCATAGAGGCTATGAGTGATTTGGTCCACAGCAGCCAAAATCACCTCCAGAGAGACAAGGAGGGATAAATACACCCCAAATTCTACCCAAATCATCCTCATTCACTCATAAATATTTAATGTCCATCACCATAAAAATAACCCATGTGGACCTCAGAACGTGTTCAAGTTTTCCTGAAACATTTGAAAAAGCCCCCTTGCAAAAAAAAAAAAAAAAAAAAAAGCAGAATTTGTGCTGTGTTAAATGTACCTGAACTGTTGATAGCACGCTTCTTATATAACCCTTTTGTTTTATATCTTATGTGTGAAGGGATTGTTGATTTTTCACCTCTGTCGAAGGGAATGATATCTCAGTAGAATATCATTAATGAGGGACTGACATTCAATTAAATTGATCACATGTATTGTACTACATATTAGTGGCTTTTGGTTGTGTGTTCATGGCTCCATTCTTTTCCACATATTGGTAATTGTTAGCTGGAAAAAAAATAGATTGGAAGTAACTGGTAAAATTTAAAAATTTCTACTGGTAAAATCTGATCATCTAGGTCTAAAACTTATAGTAACTTGGAGACTCAGAAATAATAAACGAACGAGTGGTTTCTGTCTTTTCCCTAAAGATTGTTTTGTTCTGCTTGATAGCGAGGTACAAGTCTTCTCGTCATTTATGCCAGTGGGCCACAACTGGAAAAAAGGCCGTGGCTGGCTCGACTTGAACCAATAGGTTGGAAACTGGGCCGTCAAGTCATTTATGAATATCTGTACTGTAACCCAGCAAAATGTTACGGCGAAAGTTCTTTTTCTTGACTGTGAAGTAGAATTTTAGTAGGTTTTTCACAGTAGTTGATTATAGAAAATGTTCTAGAGAGATAGAGATAAGAAGGATAGCTGTGTACAAGCATCTTCATCACTTCCCCTTTGTTCCTGTTAAGTGTTAACATTTGTACTCCCTAACTTGTTCATAAGGAGACAGGCAGTCACACATTCAGCTTGCTTGGAGAATTCTACCATCCCAAGTTGAACACAGCATGCATTGTGCGTGTCTGTGAATGAGAAGCTGCCTGTAAGCTTCCTCGCCAGAAAGGCGTCAAATCAAGCCCATAAATGCAGTCTCCCCTGAAACGAACATTGGGTACACTCTGTGGTTTTTCCAAGCAGACTAGGTAATTAAATTTGGAGGATCAGAGGGGAATGGGAGCTAGTGGATTCAAATCTGTGACTAAAGCAAGTCTGTGAGACATATTAAAAGCAACATCATTTGAGGATGTGGATCAGAAGCAGTGGTACAGGATGGGGTTTCCTGCATAGAGAGCAGTGTTCACATTAGGCTGTGGAAGTGGGCAATTCCCACACTTGTCTCAACATTTCCATAAATTTTGAAATCACATGCAGGAATGTCCTGTACCTGATGATAAAACATTTTGGGAAAAAGTTGACTTTTTCTGTGAGGCTGATTTTTATCAAGATTCCCCTCTTTGAACCAAAGTCCCCCTCAAAACATTTTGCAAGGGGAAATTTCCACTTCATATTCTGAGACCTAGTGCCAACACTTTTAGAGGCTTTCTTTTGTTTCCACCTCACAGGGCTACCGTCCCCTCAAAGTCTGCCAGCAGTGGTCAAAGATTCCTTTCACAGAGCCCCCAAAATATTGCATTTAATATTAATGAGCTTTACTTTTGCTATTGATCAAACCTTATTTTGTAGTAGTGTACTGTCTAAAGGCATAAACACTGTTGTGCTGAACTTAAAGACAGGCAGTCATCACCCCAAAGTATATTTTTAGTGTACGGGTATGAAAATTCTCAGTTGGTGACTGCTCTTTGATTGACATCAAAGTTTGAAAATTTGAAAGATGCAGAGTAGCTTACATTCCACAGTCCACACAAGGCAGAGAGAGTGCTTTTGAGGTCACCAAAGGTGAAAGACCGAAAACCTTGAAATCACGATATTTCAAGATAGGAGTGGCCTGTATGGGAGGTCAACACTAGAGGTCAAAGACCGAAAACCTTGAAATCGCCATATGTCAAGAATTACATTTTATAACCTTGTATGCTCACCAGGACATGGCCTTAAGCAATAAAACAGGTTTATTCCTGCACAAGGAGTAGCTTCATACAGTTATGGGAGGAGCTAGGAGTTGCATAGTTGGGAGAATTGGAACTGTCTGGGATGATGAAAATTCCCCTTTAAAGTACCACGGATGTGTTACTTGTTACTCTCACCTACCTGGCTGTCGATATAGCAGCACTATTGTCTGCAGCAGTAAAAATGTTTTCTTAATGAATTAAATTGTGATTATATCACCTTCTTTTTACCATGAAGGTTTTGTTCAGTTTTTGTCACATATGAATGATTTTGGCTGTAATGCATGTGAGTTGTGATTTTTCGTTGCAATGTGCTGAACGTAAAACTTCTGTAGGCTAAGGGATAGGGTGATTAAGTTGAATGAAAGAAAATGTAATAAAGGGGTGCTACCTTGTTTAACTGACCAATCAAACAATTTCTCATAGTTCAGAGGAAATTAAAGTGCCAAACACCTGGAACATCGTGCTACAGTGTAATGCTATACTCTTAAAAACAGCTAAGGTCATAAAGAAATCTGCCTTCACTTACTGTCGGCATTTACTGGATGCTGTGCAGTTAATTGCCTCGTAAAGATATTTACGTTCTAGAAATCTGTAGAAAAGGGGAAACATATTGGAAAGCCATTCTTGCGTTTCACCTTTCTCTGGGCGCACAAGTGTTAGGAAAGGTTCTATTACCTTTCCATGGGTATTGGGTGACATTCAGAGAAGTGACAAAATGGGGCTCAATTTGGAGTGAGATCTTAAAGCTCTCTATGAAATGAATCAATGAGGTCCAGGCATATTAACTTTTGAATCTATGTCATTGTGCTCCATGGTTCAGTGCTTCAACGGAGGATATTGAGAGGTTCTGTTACAGGAAACAGCTTTTAAGTGTATATCAGTCAGTTCATATATGTTCTCCTTTTAGGTTTTATCTTGACGGGAATGGAAAGCCACTGCTGCTGACATTACATGTAAATAAGCTGTCAAGGGTCAAATGAAAGGGGGGGGGGGGAGAGGGAAGAAAACTACCAAACTTATTCCAAATCTGTCAGAGAAATAAGTTTTGCCCAAACTCTGGTGGTGGAGTTGAACCCCCCCCCCCCCCAACACTAGTAGCTTGTAAGATTTGTGCCCTGAAGTACTTTGTGGCATGGTCATCACCCATAACATATGCTTGAAGCTGAAATTATAGGTGTAAGGTAGTTAAAGGATATTACAGATACTTGTCACCCCAAGTATGACTTTTACTTGGGGGTAAGCAGAAGTTATTTTGGTGATTGCTCTTTGATTGACATTAGAGTTACAAAATTCAAAAGATGCAGAGTAGCTCATATTACAGAGCATGCATGTGTGTTCTGATTACACATTAGGGCCTTGTATGCCCACTAGTATATACATATGGCCATAAGCAATAAACCAGATTTGTGTCTTCACAAGGAGAGGCTGAAGACAGTTCTGGGCAGGGCTAGAAGTGACCTAGTTGGGAGAAATGGAACAGTCTGGGATGATGAGTATCTGTCTTTAAAGTAGTTTGCATCATTTTCGAATACCAGCATAGTTCATAAGCATTTGGGTGATTGTGTTTTGATTGAAATGAGCAGATCGGTTTCAGTTTCAGGTTATGTCTCCATGTATCCTCTACAAGAGGTATTAAAGAGAAGCACACAACAGTATAAACTAAAACAAAAATAATGCAATGAAATAATGCAGTGAAATGTGAGATGTACAGTAGTGTAGCCTCCATCACACACAGTAGTGTCCTCAGTAGGATATAGCCCAGGGCAATTAAAGTACATGTCGACCTGTACAGTAGGCCTCTAGCTAAAGGCCTTTGTTTGGAAGGTTTCAAAGACTCTTTAACTGAAGGGAAGGTTAGGAATCACTTTATTGGAATGATTTTAAACTGGAAATAGGGCCTTTTATTGTTCCGAAGGTCTTGTGCAAAACAGATCAGAAAAGTAGAGACAAAACTTATAGGCCCAGCTAACAGCAGCATTAAGGTATAGGAGCATTGTAGCCAGTGATACCTTAGAACCAAGGTTCTCATGTGGTGGTCTGCAAGCCATTTGCGGTGTATGTCATGTTTGGGAATGGCCCATGGAACATTTGAGGAGCATAATTTAATTTTTTTATTAAAAAGCAAAAGTATTACATTTTCTGGCTACTACAATTCTTTATCAACTCAAGTGGCCCCAAACTATTGAGAACCGACTTTAGATCATACTTACTGTACATTGTAGCACATGTGGTGTCTTCAGCGATGTCAACAAAACTGTATTTCCTCGCAAAGGACAGATTTTACCATTTTGTATGTACTTGGAACTATCTGAATACTGTATGTCTACTAATGTAATTTACACATACTGGAAAATAGTGTGGTCAGACCACGTAAGCACAGCATGTTCACCTTCGGTGTTTATTAAGACACAGTTCACTCAGCGCAATCTTACTAAGAAACTGTTATATCACAATGTTTGTGCAAAGCATAACCTCTTCTCCCTGAATCAATAATCTTTTGACACTAATGTATTTACTAAGGTGGAATGTAAAATTAAGAAACATATTTTTGTCATTCTGAACTTTGTGAGATTTCATCTCTGGGTGTAGAGAAATTATAAATCAAGGCTTTCATAATTTGCCAATTTTTGGAGGAAACATGCATTTCATCATAAAAGCTCTCATCATTCTGTTAGTTGTCATGATTTTATTTATATATTATTTCATTTTGGGAGGTTGGATGACCTTTGATATTTAAAACAAGAGATGTGTGTTAGGCCAGATGCAGAGTTGGAGTATTCTGTGAGGTTTTACAACCTCCATGTATAGACATTGAGAATGGCAAGCATGTTGTATGGAGCGTTATATTTTTATTGAGTGGTATTTAAGAAAGAACCATTCAATATTGTGAATACTGTACAAGTCCAGGAAAGTTACAAAACCTGAGTTTCAGGTTCAGTTTGAAGGCTTAAAACATCCCAGAACTGTCAGGATAACTTGCACAGAAAAATGCTTCATCAATATAACTTAAAAACAAAAGTGATCTTGTTTGTATTTGTGGAAACACTCAAAAATATTTGCATAGCACTGAGGAGCCATAACAATACATCATAGATTTTCAAAAATTTTAAAAGGTACACCTACTGTACAAACCATGGTTTTGTACAATCTTGAAGAGGACTGGGAATCATCAAATAGTAGGTTGACTGTAGATCCCAGTAGGCTTATGTAGCTTGGAGATAAGTGTGAAAGCATACAACCTCCGTGGCTGTTTGTATTGTGTCTGTGTGTAATTTCCAGTATAACCCAGATGGTGAGTGTAAGCGGGTGGATCACACATTGATGTAATGTCCTTGCTGTGAAGATATCCCAGTCGGAACTTGCTAGAGCTGTTAATGTCCTGATATTTTTACCTTAAACAGGACAACATTCAAAAATGCTGCTCATATTTCTAATAACCATACAGAGGGGTTTTACCATTGTCACATGACCATGTGTCTCTTTGGTTTTGAAGGGCAAGATCGCCCTCGTTTCTTTGGTTTTGAAAGGCAAGCATCTATTGTGTCACAGTAGTACAGTATCTATGTTTATGCTGTGTGCTTGTACTGCAAAGTCAGTTTCTGCGTGTGTTTTGCCCTTCAGTGCCTGGCAATCCCATCACATGAAATCCCCTTATACTTTTCCTGGTTGGAGCTTCTTCAATATTCCCCACAGTGACTATCGAGGGAGACTCTTTCGAATATTTAATAGTCTGGGACCTTAAGCTAGGATATTAAAGAGCATGCATACTTTGTGACGATTCTATTGCACAGTGTATATTAACACCTGTGTATATAAAAACTGCCGTTTGGTATTCTGTGCATGCATTTGCCCAACTAAAGCAAGGCTCACAATAGAAGATGTTATCATATTATGTGGAATTTAATCTTCATTCTTTACATCCATATTGCCAAAATTCCCTCTGGTAAATATTTCAGTTTTAATAATGAACTTTTTGAGTAATATTTGTCAAAAGTCATTTGTGGAAACCTTTGTAGGGTTGCACTCAAGTAGTACTGTATATCACTCAGCAGTATTTTGGTTAATGGCTTGATCGAGATAGCCCCAGTACTTGGGTGATTGGGAGTTCTTACTGTATGTATGATATGTGTACACACTATTGTAGCTCTACAGCAAGATGTTACAGGACTTAAAAAACTAACTCAACTTACTTTCTCGTTGGTCAAAATCATAGTGCGAATGAGCCATACAGTGAAGACTCCGATCCGATCCGATCCGATTTTTGTGAGTTTTTATTAAAATCTTCTCCATTTCGGGTAAGAAAGAACCCAAAATTTGCCATCCTGTGTAAATATATGATTTGCATCAGAGGTCTATGAAATAAAATGTTAACTGATTTTTTCGTGATGTCACACCGACAAACAGCTTTTATCGGACATGCATAGTCCGATAAAAGCTGTCTGTCGATGTGACGTCACGAAATAATGCGTTTAAATTTAATTTTCGTAGTCCTGCGATAAAAATCATATAATTACACAGGTTGGCAAATTTTGGGTTCTTTTCGACCCGAAATGGAGAAGATTTTAATAAAAACTCACAAAAATCGGATCGGAATCCTATCCGAATTCGTTGTAGTATGACCGCGTCTTAAGACTGACAGTCTGGGGCTAGTTGAAAATCACGTAGACAAAGTCAGGAAAAAGTGAAAATGTTCAGTTTTCATGACTGGAGGTGATAACAGTCATAAGTGGTGATTCAGCTGTTGTTTCAGATTTGTGGATGAAGCCTTGTGAGAGTTCTCACATAGAGCTCATAAGTGCAGTCATGTCATCACACACTTAGTTGTACAGTCTGCTGGGTCCATCTTACAACTTAAAATCTTTACAAAAATTGAATACTATGCCACAACTGTCTTGAGTCATAATGGAAAGGTTGTAGAGTGTGTGGCAAGGTTACTACGAATGGATGAAGAAAGTAGAGTAGAAATTCCACACATTCTTTAAGATGAGAAATCAAAGAAAAAATTACAAGTTATGATTGTTGCATATTAAATAAAACAATTGATTTCTAAAACTATAGTACAGTACAGTATATGACATTTGGCTCTCAGTTTGAAAGCAAACCAAGCCAAGCACAGCAGGTACCAATTCTGTGGTGGTGTTGGATATTTATTAGGGCCACCCTATTGCTGAAAGGTGTTTGTCTGTATTTCATGTTCTAGTACAAAGTGGACAGAACTGACTATATGTGACCTAATTCTCTGTTTTATTTTCACTCTATGAAGTTTCTTTTTGTCAAAAGTTGGCATTTAAATTTTCCTATTTTCTCTTTTCTCCATTCCAGACAGGAGAAATGCAAGTGAAAAACCCTCTGTTCTCTGAGGAGCAATACAAAGAGGCCACACCTCCCCCAGCTGAGGAGAAGCCATAAAGTACAGAGGGAGGATGGAGCCAACCAAGATTCTTCTGGAAACAATCAGAGAGAATGACAGAAGAGAGAAGAAAAGAGAAAGCCACTGTCTCAGGGATTTGTCTAAAAAGCATTCAGTAATACAGTAATATTAAATAGTTCTTTAAAGAATCTGACGACCAAGTACAGCACCATCCCCACTGCTGCTCTGGCGCTGATCGATGACTTGGATCTGTCTGTAGGATCACATGACTTCCCAAGGGCATTAAAAGAATTGAAGGCAGTAAATTAATGGCAACCAATCAGGATGAGTTTTATTAAGGTATACTGTAGATGTGGATGATAGTTTGAAACCATGTATTTCCATTGTTGCAGGTGGACTTGAAGGGGGAAAGGGAAAAGGGGGGAGGGGACAGGGATAAGGGTGTGTGTTCTGTCAAAGGATGGTGTGAAGAGATGAAAAGCCTGGCTTCTTGCTCTATTGCACCTTATGCTTCACCTTTGGCTTATTTTTTTGCTTCATGTATGGGTATCCTCTCTTTCATGAATCAAAGAGAACTCTGCACTTTTTATAAGGTCAAAATAATGTCATGTACAATCTGCAAGCGCTTACACCAATGAATTTTATTAAATGTATTTCAAGCTCATTTCTGTTATTTGGGGACATAGTGGTCACTTGAGGGGAATACATTCTGATTCTCAGGGTGGATGTTTATTTAAAGGATGCTTTTTAGACTTGTTCCAAGTGGCTTCATCCCAGACATTACTTCAGATGGCTGTATCTTCTATGGTTGTTTCTGATGGAGTTTTGGAGAACTTTTGTTCCTCATATTTTTTTTTATGTCATTTTTTCCTTGTGCAATCCTTCCCCCACTCACAGTAACCTTTTAGCCTCTCATCATTGTGTGTAAGAGATGTGAAGTCTGTAGAAGGTGTTGTGTTAGGTAGAGATGAATCGTACCTCTCTTTGTCTTGCTGGTTGCTTGGAAAAATCCTTCTGGACCAAGCAAACAGTGATTTATTACAACAATCAGTTTCATGTCTGACTTTATGATTTGAAGCAAATACAGACTCCATAAAATGAAGTGGTAACTTTTGTTCAATTTCAAAAGATGTCATTCACTAGTTTTACTGCATAAAAGATGCCGATCTTGTACCCCTGTGATGAAGTGAATGATGTCAATTATCATTGACAGATGGAAGAAAATGCAAAACTTTTAATGTTCATCATATTTTTAAATTTATGACAATATTTAATTCTCGTCATTGAATCTTAGTTGTTGCCACAATTTAATTTTTAAAATTTCAAAAGGCTCCATGTACTTATATTTCCAAATATTTGCATAATATTCAACAAATCCCTTTTATCTTAAAAGGGAGGCCACAGTTTGATGGTCTTAATTTGTACTATCTGTGTACTCACAAATCATTCCTACACGTGATTTTCCGAGTCAGTGATGTGAATGTTTCAAAATGAGGTCAGGGGATGGTTAAGTAATGAGTGATTCTTGATTTTCAAATTGATGAAGAGGATCATTATACCTTGCTATGTCCTTCTTACCTCCTATTAACATATGTAATCTGCACTTACCTGCAGTAAGTCCCTCGCAAGCAAAAGAGGAGTATGGCGCCATCAATAGGAGGATGCCCTCTACCACTATGCTATGTAACTTGCCAGGGTGTTACTGCAGGTTAGTAGGGGTTTCATATGTAAATAGGAGGTATGTAGTGGGGCTTGTAGATCCCCACACCAGGGAGTTTGGGGATAACACTTAGTTTGGTTGGGAGCAAGGAGGGTGTGGGGCTTTGTATCACAAATGCCAGGAAATGTATTCATAGCGGTGACGGATACTCTTTGTTTTATTCAAGTCTTTAATATTCTGAAAAACATTTTAGTAATTGTGACAAATTGAAGACAATGCATTTTTGTTTCAAAAATACCAACATACATGTTACAATGAATCTTTTAGGGTGTATTATTCAAATGTCAACAAAGTGGTTATTCTGAAAATTATTTTGGTAATCTTAATCAATATCAAGGACTGGTGTGGGCATTTTAAAAAATCAGCATCTATAATTGGACGTGTGATGAGCTGCATTTGTGTAATCTTCGGTCTGCATGTTCACAGCTGTAAAACATTTATTATTGCAAGGTTCATCAATCAGTACCAATCGGTCCAAACAAATGTACTACATTGAAACATGAATTATACCTATTTATATGAGATCATCACAAATTGGTAAAATTCTTATGCTTCTTACCTGTATTGGATATAAATGTGGAGTTATTGGAGTTCTATTTCCAACCTACAAACAGTCATGGCTACAAGGGTTATGATATTCATAAATGTGCAATTCCGTGACTTTTTTCTTTTTCACTTAGCTTTCTCCAGGTTTTTAACCATCTTTCGAAAGAGCCTGTTTTGTTTCTGGTGTTGTAGCATTATTTTAAGCTTTCTTGAAACCAATAGTTGCTGTTGCTATATTTATTACATATTGTATCATTTGCAGTCAGTTTGATCGGTTTCAGTTCTTAGGGCTCTCTACCTTTCGTATCAATGTGTGTATCTTTATCTAAGTTGTTTTAGTTTACAGAATCTCTTCAACAGTCCTTCATAAAGAAGACACTCTTTTTTCTTTTTGTCATAAATATTTTCAACATACAAGGACGTACATTCTCATTTTGTATTAAACAAAGTCCAACTGCTTACTCTTATTTCCACCTCATTGATCAAAATGTAATACCACTTGATTACTGGTTGCATGCAGAGTTCATTCAAAATGGTAAAGGTGACATTTTGTCATGAAAAAAAAAAGTTAAAAAAAAAAACAAAAATATATTTATCACCAAAATCTTGAAGTCATTTGTTTGTGTAGGTGGTACAATTTCTTGGTATCTAATAAACTTCTGATGCATTAGCTTCAAAAATTTGGTTCCAAATTGGCTAGTAATTATCTCAATTTAAGAATGGTTCTTGAAATTGTTATCAAAGGTCATGTGACTGTACCTCCACAGACATAAGGACTAAACAAGTACTTAAGTTAATAAAAGATTGTCGTCTTAAACAGTAATTAGTTGAGATGAAATTATTGAATTATAAAGATGTTTTGTGTGTGAGTGTGTTAATTTGGTGAAGCCTACTAAAGGACACTTCAACGTGAAGATTTAATTTGGATTTAATCTTGGTTAAACTTTATAGATGTTACTAGCTTCTGCGCTGAATGAAGTACGTCACTTCATCTGTCAGGCTTTTGGTCATCATGGGCACAGTAAATTTATTTTTCTTTTGACCAGCACCATTTATTCATTCGCATGTTCTACGTATATATCTTGGAGAATATCACTAGAGCTCTTTGTCATAGAAAATAAAGAACTTGCCTTCTCCGTCCAAGAAAAGCTTCCAGTGTGATTTGATAACGATGGCTCCCATCTGCACAATTTTTCGTGCTAAGATGGAAAAAGAGTGGGACAGGTGTTTGTGAAGGTTTTTGTGTCACAAAGAGTTTAAATTTCTCATGTTAAGCTGACAAGCAATATTGTTTAAAATGTCAGAGCCTGTAATGGATGTCATTTTCACAGCAAAGCTTTATGAGTTCTTTGTAATTTGGAGGATGTAATCTGGAACAACCCATTTTAATATTTATGTGCCCTTATATATTTAATCCCAAATAGTGAATGACTGACAGAGATTTTACACCTTGTAATAAATGAATAGGGAATATAATCCTCATCGTTAATATGGGATACCTTTGCTCTGTAATTTTGAAAAAGTCAACAAAGAGTGGTTTTATTTCTGTCAGTTTCAGTTCTGTCAGTAGAATTCATATTCTGTACTTTTCTGTCCACTTTTTGTTCTGATATATACCATGAATATAATATTCAAGTTTCTAAGAGGATAGGTCGTAAATATTGGTTGTAGGTGTAATTGTACCAATGTGCCACATACCCCACATGCCCCCCCCCCCCCCCTTGGTATATAAACTGGGATGTGTAATGTGACCAGATTTTATCGTGGATATTTTACTTTTGATTTAATATTGCCATTTGTTTTACTGAAAGGTGTATTTTGATGGGACTTCTGTTTGGTTGGAAATGGGTGTGACAACATCTTGCTCATTAATGTTCTGAAGTTTACTGGACAACTTGTCCATCTTTGATGGTAGAGAATCTCATTCTGTTTTAATGATTATGTCCGAGAGATCTATTGTTTCAGCTTTTTTCTTGATATAAAACTTCCCAAAAGGCTTCAAATGTTGTTACTCTCGCACAGTTATTTAAACTTTTTAACTGTATTTGAAGATGAAATATTAAACCTCCTTGAGTGTTCTTTATCTTGATATGGCCATGTAGACTGTTCCCCTAGTGACTATTGTGAACCACGTCTCACTTGTGAAGAGTAGAACCCTTGTGTGAAACTTTCTCCTAGTTCATAACCAGTTGCATGGACAGCCATCATGTGATAGTCATGTGACAGATTCCATGCTTCATGATTGGTCAAGATGGATTTTGTTCATGTTCACTGCATAGAGCTGCCATTCATTCCTACATCCATTCCTCGAGTACGTGTTCAGAGTAGATTCTAAGAAATTCCATTAAATGATTCATTTAAAACTTAAAATCTAGGTAGAATCTAGTTGCTATATTTCATTCATCATATGTGGTTGTAACAAGAGAAGTAATGATAAAAATGATATATTTAAATTATATGTAGATACGGGTGTGTGTTAATTATCAAGGCTTCACAAAAGTACATTGTAAATACAGATCTGGTGTAGATAGGAATATGTGTGTTCATGTCTTTTTCTCTCTCCTGTTCTAAACTTGCCCTAAGTATGCTGTTATCGCTTGGGGGCACTGAGTAAACAAATCTACAATCCCCCCCCACCCCCACACCTTGTTACCTCCTACTTACGTATGTGATAGTCTTGAGCAGGTTACCGAACTCTACTTCAGAGTAGCGGCTCCACTTTCCTTGGAATTGTGACTACAGGGTAATTTTCAAGACTGCCAAGTATACGCACAACAACATTTGGTCAAGTTTACTTTTGCACCCTCCTGGAGTAACGAAAACATTGATGTATTACACATGTGCCAACCGACAGTGGTGCTCCGCTTAGATAGTGCCACTGACTATATCCCCCCCACTTTCGAAGACAGATCGCTGCCCATGCCTACTGGTGCATTATTAAGCACTGGTAGGCTAGTAGTCAAGAAATTATAGCTGCTGGGGTTGATAATCCTGGGTCAGTTGTAACGTCATTGTAGGAGTCAAGACTCCCTCAGAGTCATGAGTAATAGGGCCACGAGCACCTCACTCCAAAAATATTGGGAGTCGACTGAGTCTAACATGTAACCCTTTGTAACATCCTGCGAAGTTGATAGCACATCAGTGGATGAGAGCCCATACATAGGATGTAGTATGGGGGCTAACAGGTACCAAAGTCCTGTGATACTGTTTGACCTCCCCCCTCCCCCACCATGGTTGGGGGGCAGCTGAAAAATTTTTGCAACATATACACAGTAACTACCCAGGAATAGCATTTCCAGAAGATGGAAGTTTGTCATGTACTTCTTTAATTTAGAGATCTTACAATGAAAAGCAAAATGCTGTGCAAAGATTTCAGAAGCACTTAAGCATTTGCACTTTGTGAAAACACTTGCATGGCCCATAAATTGCAGTAGTTTACTTGCTAATAGCAAAATGCATATGTTTACGTGTAAGAGAACCAGCCTAGTAATACCTGAAGACTGAGGAAATGTTTTACCACCTGATACTTTTCAATTTACTGAAGAAAAATATCTTTGACATATACCAGTACAGCATTTAAATGGCTTAACAACTTCACTTTTTTACCCCCAAATCACTTCAAACCTTGCTCCCAAAATGTTTTTCATTGCTATACCTTCAACAACTGACCTAAATGCAAGTGCCCCTAGCATTGGTCTTGTCTCTTTGCTCTGAGCATGTTTTTTTTTTGTGCATGTTCATTGAAAATCACTGCACTAACTAGCATCACTGGGCATTGGGGATGTGAAAGACCAGACAAAGGAAGAAGGCAATTTACAGTGTTATGCAGAGAATTTCACTGTTTGTCCCTTGCCATTTTGCTTGAATCTAATGCCCTTGCTTGCTCCACTTTTCACAAGAAAGAAGACCAGAATGAGGGTGTATGCCCCACATATACATATGTAACTCATGGAAATGGTGTAGTTAACATGCAGAAGGGAAGAGAGCAGGAAAGATGTAAACTACACTCATGAACAACAATGAACTCCCTCCTTTTACAACATTAGCCCCCCCCCCACTCACACATTAACAACATTAAAAAACAGAGAGTCTCAACTCCTTTTGCAATAGAGTAGGAAAAATAAGCCAGTGAGTCACAACTGGAAAAAAGGCTGTGGTCGTCACGACTTGAATCAGTTGGTTGGAAACTGGGACGTTAAACCTCATCTAACTAACTAACTCAACTCCTTTTCCTTATCTGCTAAATGACCTTCCAGTGAAGTGGTGCAGGGGCCACAGAGCCAGCTTTGAGGTGGGGTGGGGGGGGGGGGGCTAATCATTGAAGTGGCACAATATGTTCAAGAAAATAAAAGCCTATCATCCTAGTTTAAACTAAGGTGGCCTTAAATGCCCACGGCAGAAAAAGTGTGGGAGTTGAAGCCCCCGTAGCTCCCCCCTGTCTACACTGCCCCTGTGGTGGCACCAGATGGGAAGATGCTCCTGGGGAAATTTTCCCATTATTTCAGGAGCGATGACGATGACGGCCGCCCAGATGATTTAATTCATTTCATTCTAAATTAGGGCAAATCCTTCAATAAAAGCCCCAAATTTCTCAATTTTCCTGACTAGAAACCCAGATTTTTCAAATGTACTCTTAATAAAAGCCCCATCTGCCCCATATTAAATCTTCACTTTTTTTTTGTCAAAAGACACCCAAAGTGAAGTGCACCTGCCGAAAATCTTTCCGTCCCACATCCTTTTGACAACCCACCACCGTGATCGGGCTTCAGGTTGCTGGTCCCTATTGGGGAGTATGGCTTCCCTGTGGAGCCAGTCCTGGCGCAGCCTCTGTTGCGATGGCCTTTACTTTGCACAGTATTATCCAGCAGACATTTCAAACCTACCAACCTTTTTAATAGCGTGTCCCAAATGAATCTACCAAGAAAACATATAGAAATATGTAGGACACTGCACGCGAGAAGTCTTAGATAGTCAGGTGGCTTAGCAACAATTTTCAGGAATAACGTTACCGGCCGGACAAAGTACCATATTTGGCATGGAGTTTCTTTTCGACCTATCTATTGATTTTATCCGTAGAACCCACTTGATCGGCTTCGATTTTCCAAGATGGCGGTCAAAATCCAAGATGGCCGCCAGAAAAAAAAAGAAATGTCATATATCTGCCTGTAAAAATCAGAGATGAACAAATGAGGGGTCAATACAAGTGTTTCCGGGGTCACTAAAACAGGAGCTGGTCATGGCATGTTGTTCGGGTAACCCACTTTCAAGATGGCAGCCAGAATCCAAGATAGCCGCCTGGAAAAAGGGCAATTTCATATTAGGCCTTGGACCAGAGGCACTTCACGGGCACCCACCTCCTCACAACTCTCCGACCCAATACTTTTTTGGAAACTTAAGGACCCCCTAAACACGAAATCAAGTGATAACAGTAAAAATATTGGGTCTCACTCATTCAAAATGGCCACCAAACACAAAATGGCTGCAAAAATTATGAATTTTTGAATAAATAATAATAAAGAAAATATTCTTAAAAAATATTTTTGAGGCATCAACTCTTCAAATTTTGTCATATTTTATGACAGTATTTCCAAAATTAATTTTTGGGACTGTATTGGCGAGATTCAAGTTAACCAAGATGGCGAAACAACAAAGTGGCCGCCAATATAACGATCACAATGTATAAAAATAACATGAGAAATAATTATTAAAAAAAAAAAATTTGACACAGTTGCTCTGAATATTTGGCCATATTTCATGCCAAATAGTCCCAAATGATTTTTCAAAGTACTTCTTTTGGATTCAGGTCAACCAATATGGCGGAAAATGCAAAATGGCCGCCAATGCAACAATTACGTCAAGATATTTTAATAATAGGAAAAATAATCATTAAAAATATTTTAGACACAGGTAGGCATAATATGTGCCCATTTTATTTCGTAAATATTCTAAATGTATATTTATGGACATTTTTTGCGTCATGCAGGCTAACCAAGATGGCGGAAACAACAAAATGGCGGCCAATATAACGATCATAGTGTATAAAAATAATATGAGAAATAATCATTAAAAATACTTTTGATACAGTTGCCCTTAATATCTGGCCATATTTCATGACAAATATTCCGAAATGATATTTTAAAGTACTTCTTTTGGATTCTGGCCAAGCAATATGGCGGAAAAAAGCAAAATGGCTGCCAATGCAATAATTATGTCTATATATTATAATAATAGGAAAAATAATCATTAAAATACTTTTGACACAGGTAGACCTAATCAGTGCCCATATTATATAGTATATGTTTTAAAAGTATTTTTCTGGACATTTCTTGCAACATCTGGGTCAACCCATTATCATTATACATTGTGATGGTTATATTGAAGGCCATTTTCTGGTTTCCGCCATCTTGGTTCGTTTGAGGTCCGGCATAAAATATTAAAAATCATGCTTTGAATTTTATGTACAATCTGCTGTAAAGATATTTAGAGTTCTTCATCGAAATATATTTTTTATGATTATTTTGTGAGATTTTTCTGCATTTTTTTTTTTTATTTTTTGAGGGAATTTTTACTGTATTGTTTTTACTTCTTCGGTGCTTATCCGCCAGATTGGCTGTCAAGTACTCTTGTGCCAAGGATTGTACAGTTAAGTCTTAATTATAAAACATAAATTTACATCATTATGATTCGGAATTGTGAGAAATTCTCAATCTTTTTCACAATTTTTGGAAATATTTCATTCAGCTTGGGTGCCATCTTGAATTCTGACCGCCATCTTGGAAGTGGGTTACCCAAGCAACATGCCATGACCAGCTTCTGTTTCAGTGACCCCGGAAACACCTGAATTGACCCCTCATTTGTTCATCTCCGATTTTTACAGGCAGATATATGACATTTCCTTTTTTCTGGCGGCCATCTTGGATTTTGGCCGCCATCTTGGAAAATCGAAGCCGATCAAGTGGGTTCCACGAATAAAATCAATAGATAGGTCGAAAACAAACTCCATGCCAAATTTGGTACTTTTGTCCGGTCGGTAACGTTAAATTTGCTAAGTCACCTGACTAAGAGTAAAAATGATGGCGCTAATGCTTGTCAGCGATACTGCACTATAGTATTGCATTGCTCATAAAGTTCGGTCCATATTTCGCTCAATTAATATGTTGACTTGCCAGTGACAGAAGAGCAATAACTGTTCACTTTCAAATAAATGTGAAGTACTGATATGAGAGTTTAAATTTTATATCGCAATCCAGATCAAAATTGAAACTTAAAGCTTCAATGTTTTTTCTTCTACACTCAGCGCGAAAGTAATTAGGCTGAACACGGACTCACGATCTGGCGCTCTGAGACGCAAGAGTGTGGGTGCATTCTACATAATTCTTAAAAGGGGGCTTTAACCAAGTGCCCACTTGACGATTTTAACGGCTGCAAGCATGCACTATCGACGTGTCGTTGTAGCTGTGATACTTGCACCTACTGGGCATCAAAATTCCGCAACGCCCAGAACCGCGTTTTAAATGCGTTGACCACAGCAAGGGAAGCGATCGCGGGGATGGAGGGGCATGGTCCCCCAATAATTTCGTTGGGGAACGAAACATCTTTCGCCCGGGCCCATATCTGGTCAACGACCATAATATTTTCTACTATTGTGAGCGTGAGACATAGTCCACATCCAATAATTTGGTTGAGCGGGACGGAATATGATAATTTGGCAAACATCGTAATAATTGCTCATGTTTGTGTGAATATTAGACTTTGCGATAACTTAAAAGTCATGAAAAACGATGATTCCGGCGCGCTTCACGAGCACACTGATCAGAGTAGCCTACATGTTCGGTGATCAATATGACAGTTGTAGGCACATATAATTCCCTCTATTACTTGATAGGGAACGTGAAAACTATTTTTCAGTATTCTCGTCGAGATGGTCACACTTTAAAGAAAAAAAGGATTCTATGGTTCTTCCTGGAGGACAAAAGGTGACAAAGGGTTCCAGGCAGAACTTTTTTCTTAAGTTATTCCTCTAAATAATTCTCGAAGAACCTATAGGGTTCTTCATGTGGGACAAATAAAGAACCCCTTTTTGCTAAGCAGCTAAGAGTGCAACTGAAGCGATATTTGCTAAAATTAGTATGTGTGAGACATATAGTCCCCTGCAATTATAATCTGCAGGCGTATAATTTGGTTACGGAGGACGCAGTACCTTCAAAAATTTGACACACCTTGGAATATTTGCTAGTAGCCCCATTTGCGTCTAGGCTTAGGCTATAAGGCATGGTCCCTTTCGTTTTTGTTGAGGGGGTGAATTCCTTTCATCTCACTCAAATTTTTGTCAACAACAGTAGTATATAGCTCCATTGACCTTGAAAGGTCAATTTTTTTGGCGCGCTTCGCGCCCATTTTTGCCACATACATGACTGGTATATACGGTATTAAGACCCCCAGACTCACACAGTCATATATACTTCAGGCCCTTCAAATTAATTCATTATAGTAGAGATGCCCCCATGCAACCCCGCGAGTTGCCCCAGCCCACTAGAAACAATCTAACCTATAGGGGTGTGAAAAACGGAATCTTGTCAAAAATTTGACTAAATTTAATTCAACATTTACTAGATTTGTCTAAAAATGAAACAAATCGATTGATTTTCATCTAAGTCTACTGAAATACCGTATTTGAAAAGACTTCTTTTCATGCCCCTATTTATGAAATTGTTTTCAATGTTTAATGGGACGTTTTTAGATGGATGTTTCTTCCGAAAATTTGCGACATACTTCAAATATTGCTGATGGGATATTGTTTTATTAAATTTTGTTTGCGTTTTCGTATCCCGTGTTTCCAATCCCTTTTATTGATACAACAATCTGAATGACAACAATTACACAGTGAGATTCCCAAAGGAGACCTAAATTTTGTCGTCCATCCCCATGTTCCCCAACCCAAAGGATTCTGGGTAACGTTTGATAATGCATTTTCAGCGTACTCTGAACGCCATGCATTTGCTGATGCCTAAGCGCAATATTGGGGAAAACGTAAGGAATTACTGATCGATCCGAGGGTTAACTTAAGGTCCGGCATGGAGCCTTATCTCTTTAAGGTCCATGGGACCCTCTTTTCATTAATGCTCTACATTCTACACACTTTGTTCTCTAAAGTGGCAGTCAGGTGACCAGGTTTTAGTTTGGTATCTTTTCAAAACAAGTAAAACTACTTATTTCATATACATTGCATCGCTGTACTAAGTTCATTTGAATGGTAACTGCAACTTTTATAACAGGCCTTAACAACAACCGGACATGACTAGTTAGTGGATCACACCATGGGTGTATGCTATTTCGGATACGGTTATATCGCACTATGTTGTACTTACGAACATAAGTTTCTTCAACATGCCAATTTTCTGTGCGCTTCGCGCGTACGTGTAGCTTACTCGTGTCGTTGTCAGGAACCTTTAGTAAGTTCTTATTATTTCCTTTGACCTCTCCGTCAACCACTCACATCAGGGAGCCTGTGAGAGACACCCCCTGCTCAAATCAAGCGCCTGTTGGATATAAAACTTCATGGTAAAAGTTAGGCTGTACTTCTGAACTCACACCCAATACTACTTGCGACTCGGAATAGGGACGATTTGTGCTTCTTAGACCAGGGAGTTGTTATCTAAATAACAACTCCCTGCTTAGACGCTACTAAAGAGCACATTTCGTTACCAGCATTACATAAACATAAACGTTTACATTTCCATACACGTTTACGTATACACATAGGTCTAAGAGTATGCGTTTACATATACATATGCGTATACGTATACATGTAGGCATATGTATAGGTACACAAGATTATTTTTTAGGTTTCCGACACGCGTCTTCCCCCCCCCCCCCCCCATTTCCCAACACAAATCTCCGCGCTTGGACCACAGACATTCACAATCAGCGTCGAAAGCCCGATCTGACATTAGAACAAATGGGGCAATCGACTACAGTTCGCAGTGTTCCGAGCAGGCGGGTATAGCCAGGATCTTGTTAAGGGCAAGGGGGGGGGGGACAACCAAATGTTTTCTTCGGGTTAGAGTAAGGGTCATTATTCGGGTTAAGTTAAATACGGAAAAGGTTTGGTATTAGGCTAGGGTTTAGCCTTCGGTAGGATTAGGGCTT